>JAJMGZ010000113.1:0-26127 GCA_030582795.1 Metschnikowia chrysomelidarum | reverse complement strand
ATCAACAGTCAAAATTGTATCCACTGTAAGACGTGCGATATCAAGGTTCCAACGCAAGACATCGACTGGGACGTGCCCGAGGGTGGTGACGGACCTAAATACTACATGTCGTGAGAGAATTGCCTGTATATACTAATTCATAGAGATCTCTTTTTCAAAGAATTTTTCGAAGCTAAATTGATTTCTCATCGGGTAAAAGTCCTGTAGGGTGAAATTGTTACTCGTCTTAATGGAAGAGCCTCGAGCTATATCAGTGCACCCACTTGAATTTCACTTGCGAAGTGAGCCAGGAAGTACGCATTGATACAACGTGACCTTTGACATATCAGGGGTTTCTTGAAGCTGTCATTTCCATGTTTCGGCCGAGGTCCAAGACCTTGAGCTGCAGAGTTAAGTTTTCGAACCCTTTTAAATTGCGAAAATTGTTTCCGCTGAGAACCATGATCTCTATACTAGAGAAAAGCTCTCGAATGTTTATACAGTCTACGAGTTGATTTTCGCCAAGATTCAAGTTCCACTCTGGTAAGGGTAAGTTCTCTATTCCACAAAAGAAGAGATTGCATTTTCACACAATGGCAAAGTTTCGAGAGTTGGTAGATAACGCAAATTTTCGATATATGAAACATTATTATCACTGACATTCAACATTTTCAAGCGCGGGGGCCATCTTTTATCCAATTGCTGCTTTAATATCGCGTCATCAATCGTTATTTGACTAAAATCCAATGTCTCGGGGTCTGGTGGCAAATGCATATTGTCGTCGTATGGTTGAAGCTGAGATCTTGAGTTGTTCAGCAAGTGAAGCGGAACGAAAGAGATATTTAGAGATTTAAACACACGTTGCTCGAGCATCCGTTCCCTCAATGAATGATGGGATAGGTTATTTGGTTATGTCGAAATGAAGCAAAACTTCTTCGGCATTCGACGTTACATCATCTTCAAAGACGTCCAAGTGCTCTTAGATATTGATGGCAACCTTCGATTTCTTTAAATATTTAGGCGGCTTAAATTTGCTCGTATCTCGCAGGTTTATCATATCACTTAAGAAGGGACCTGAGAGTTAGGTAAAAAGCGGGACTTCTGATAATATCCTTCGATTTGAAAACACAAAAGAACAACTACAACATGCAGATTCTAGGGGGGAAAGGCTTCCGGGCCTTTCCGTATGTATTGAGTGTCATGTGATGAATATTTCGTAACGTAACTTTGGGTAGAAACCTACCCGAAAAGCTTGTCCAAATCAGACAAACTCACGTCCTCCGGAGCACCGATCTCCTGGGTCAAAAACCCGGAGCGCACTGCGCTAGCCCAGTGTGATTGAATTCCAGAAGACTTGGGACTCGCAGAAGCATCGCTATCCGAAGCCGAGCTTCCCATACTAGCACTGCTAGTCGTCGCGGCAGCGATGGCCTTGAGCGCAGCGGCGTGCAATGCAGCAGCGGCAGCAGCAGCAATAGGATTGTGAGAGCAAGGCGTGCGAGGGACCCGGGGTGCGGCAGCAGCTGCAGTGACAAACTTGGCCTTTTTGTTTGACGAGAGGTGAGACATCGACTTCGATCTTTTCAACGCCTTGCGCGAAATGTCAAGGTGGAAATGGTCAATCTCGTCGTCGTCGTCGGTATCGTTGAACACCTCCAAGTCGTCGAAATCAAAGTCGGAATCGTTGAAAAACTTCTTCGTCAATGAGGGCGTGTCTGCAGCCGGGGTCTCGTCTTCTTCTTCGCCAGTAGATTTCTCTTCGCTGGCAGCCTTTTCTTCGCTTGCAGCCACATCGGCAGCTTCCTGCAGTTTGGGCATGTTGGCTGCTACCGGAGCCGACGAGTACGGCACGAACAAATTCGCCACGTCGCTCAGATCGGCGAAGCTGTGGCGCGTGATGCCCAAGTCGTACATGGTTTGACGGCGTGGCTTTTGGAGGGCCGACTGCTTGGCGGCCTCGAACGAATCCGTGGAAAACGCCGGACTGGATGCCTTGGCAACATCCAGCTTGGTAGACTCCATGGCACTTTTGATGTGGACATGGAAATCCTTGGCCAAGAGTCCGCGATAAACATAGACCATACGTTTTGGCGACGCGTCGGCCCACTCACGCGACAATGCATAGCGCAAATTAGCGTCACCTTTTTCCACGCGTTTCACGTACGCGTTCAATTTGGCACTGACCAAGTTCGACGTCTTGCTGGACAACTGGGCCATCTCGGGGTGTCTTTCCACGAGCACGTCACAGATCTGCTTCACGGTCATGCCTTGGCCCTCGGTATCCTTTTCGTATAAGATCAAGAAGATGGCAAATAACACGTCGTCCTCGAGTGAAGTGTCGCCCTTCTGTTCGGGTTTTGGTTTTTCGCCGGTGACCGGGATTGTGGTCAGAATGCCCGTGGCGATAGGCACGCGGCCTTGCGGCTTCGCCTTCTTCGCGAGCATGCTATTGGAGAGGCCTGCCTGTTCATAAAGCTCGGAAATGGCGTCGTCACGGCGCGTGCTCAACGGCGGGGTCGAGCCCCGCGAGCTGTTGGACGAAATGTCCTTTTTGAAAGAGCCGGAGCCCGAGTTCATGAGTGAGTCGGGAGAGATGCTGCGCAGATTGGGTGACACTGCGCGTGGACTACCCCCGTCGTCCGACAAACTCGTGGAGATATCATTCTCGGAGTTTTGGCCCTTTAAATCATTGATGGTTCGCTTCATACTGCGCACAGCGCCCAATTTCTCGGGACTGAACGAGAGCGCCGCGTGCGTTGAAGTAACTGGGATGCCAAGAGGTCTTCTATCTGCCATAGCCATGTTGATTAATTTGATAATGTACTTGCTTAGTGGCAACTGTTCATAAGATAATGTGCAGGAGGAGATGATGGTACAGCTGAAAATTTAGACACCGTGCAGCGATAATGAAATGCTCCCAGGTTCAAATTTTTCGATTTATCTGGACTGTGTTTGTAAAATAATTCCCACACAAGATCCGCTGACTCCTAGAAGTATTAATATCCGACCTCCGCTATGAAAACATTGTTTTGAGCAATCATTGCTCTGATGAAACACATACAATTAAATCTGTAGAAAACACGTAGATCGAAACAGCAAATTCTTTGGTTATAAATTATTTTACTTGCTTAGATCTCTCCGATGTAGTGGTGTGAAGTAAACGTGAGCCAGAACGAACGAGTAGTTAAAAAAAAATAGCAATAGAAACCACGTGAACCTAATCAGAGGAATCAAATCGCAATACGCCGTGAGCTTAGATGCCGTGTTCGTGTAGAAAACGCAGCAGGGCAGTTGAGTACGGACTCGGGTGTAGGTCGTTCGGTTATTACTCCTATTAATAAAAGATATTTTTTTCACGATTCAATCATGCAACCAGATGCTCGCACCTCTGCGCGCCCTTTCCTGTACACAGCATGGGTACTGATGCGGTTCCGCGATAGCACCACGGCCCGATAAGGGCTTCTACCCCGAAATTGACCGCCCACCGGTGCCTACAAACAAAAGTGCCGTGCGAAATCGTCTGATAGCGCCGATAACGCAGGTGCTCTGACTCATTTGTCACATGATTGTTTGAGGTGATTTCTTCCAAAACCAATTTATAGTCAGGTAGAAAATGCGACCTGATTGGGAATCATTTGGCTTCTTTTGGAACGTTGGTTCACAAACAGAAATGCAGAGCACTGTGGCTGCACGAACTCCGATTTTCGCTTCAAAAAAGAAATTTTTTTGCGCGGTCCCAATTCTTGGTAGCAATGACCGTAGGCCAGTATATTTTATGATTTACACCATGCGAGTTTTCAGTTGAGGGTTGCTTGGCTCCACGTGGTTCGCGCCTTTTTTCGGTATTAATTGCCGGTCCCGCTATGTATCGCTCGTATCGGCAAAACATTCCTGCGATCCCCAAGCAGATTTCCTTAACAAAATGACACGTGACTTGTATCATGTGATCTGCGTGACTCGCATTTGGGGTCCAGTTCGCAGGCCGCATCACGTGTTTTTCATCAGCCACGTCTCAATAGAGCATAATTACTTGCATGGATATGCATGAATGGGAGTGTATATATGTGCCTTAGCCGTGCCGCAGATGCCAGAACGAAGATCTTACCCCTATCTTGTGGGGACGACATTTGCCAGTGCCTAGCCTAAACTGGACATGTAAATCTCATTTGTTTTCCATTCTGGTTATGAAATTTATTGTAAAGCTAATTTTCACTTTCCTGATCTAAATTTTCCAGGTCTTTATAAAGCTGCATTGCGATCTTCGTAGTCTCAAAATCGTCGGCCCAATAACCGTCCTCATAAGGGTTCTCTATCGTTTGGCTAGGAGGTACAAACCACCAATTGAGTGCAATATGTGCGGGGTCATCGTCACTGGAATAGCTGGTGACTTCGTGAAACCAACCTGTAGGTATGTAGAGCATTTCGCCTGGTTCAAGCCACACCTCCAATTTTGAGAGTTGCGTGAAACCTGGAAATTCTTTGTCGGCAAGAGATTTGAGTTTTTCGGCGTCATTTTTATCCTTGATTTCGTCTAAGTGACTGAAAATGGGAGGAACGCGAGAGAAACTGGGCGGGTCGATGGAAGCATCGTAGTCACCATTGTATGTGGGTTCATTTTCGACAATCTGCTCCAACTGGTCCTTGGTATACTTCGAAAAATAACTATTGCCTAGAGCCCACTTGGCCCACTCAGCAGTAATGGCACCGTCCTCTCTCATGGGTCTCCACAAGCGAGCATTCTTGTCGACATCATAATCGATGAGACCGTTGCCATAAACACGATTGATGTTTCCCACTGTGTAAAGCGTGGAAGCATGTTTGGGCAGGTATAAAGTGAACCTCTTTCTGCCCTGCACGAGCAAGTATAAGTTGTCTGCGTGATCATGATGAAGTCCAGACGAATTTCCGTTCGGCACATACCTGCCTAGAGCTTCTACGGACAGACTCAGGAGATCAGGGCAATCGATTGATTTTGCAGACGAACCCATCCAAAGATTGATCTGCTGAGTCACAAGATTCTCAAATGGCTCTGGTGTGACGGGAACCGAAGCGTCGTTAACGAGGTTCGTGAGAGGGGGCTGGTAGAGAGATTTTACTCGTAACACGATATCTTCAGGGTCCATGTCGTCATCGAATTCTTGAGGAATTTCATCACTGTCGCCATCAACATCATCTTCGGGATCTTCGTCCTCTTCAAAGTCGTCCTTAAGATTCGAAAAATCAAGGGACTCGTCATCGGACAGCGCATCTGCGATGCCTGCAAAAGCTACTGTACTGGCGCCCTCTTCATCCCCCAGTTCTTCAGATTCTGTGAATTCGACTTCGCTGGCAAAACCCTCCTCATCCTCCTCGTACTGCGTGGTCAAATAATACGAGTCATCTGCGTTTTGAAGTTTGTCTACAATTTCACTCAAGGAAAGACGTTCTCTGGTTTTGCCCAGACCAAACCCGAACTTCACCTTGCGCTCGACCTGCAACTTATCATCATACTGCAAAGTGCCCACAATGGAGCCAAGACGGAATCTATCTATATCGACCGGCAGTCTGCAAGTCAATTTCACTGGTCTTCGCGCATCAATAAAATGCAGCCGGAATTCGTTGATGTCGCTTACAGACAAGACGGTGTCGCCTTTTGTCACGACATACCCGCGGTATTCATTGCTTGATTTTTGGTTCTTGGCCACTTGTTCCGTATGAGAACAATCCACGAGTCGTTTCATTCCTTTTTTTTCTAAGGTGGTTGAGGCTTTAGACAGTGTGCGGGGTCAGCCCATCTCGTGTGAGGCGTGCGCGCCGAAGTGCACACTGGCGCTGGAGAGTTAATAAAATTGAGTGCGTTTCAAAATTGTGGGGTGGCATTTCCGGCGTTTCAGAACGAAAAATTAAAGATGAATTTAACTTTCGCTTGCAATGCGTAACGGGTTTTTAGCAAATAGGCGAAACTTTTTTTTAGTCGACGACAAATTATCTATGGGCAAGCTCAATATTTGCAACAATGGCATTAGCACGTTTCACACAAGGCGCGACCCGGGCCGTCGGGCGGGCGGGCCTCCAGACACGCGTTGCAACCGGCCCTGGGAGAAGGGAAGGTTGAGTGAGGGCGACTTTGAACAATAAACCAAAGAGATCCGAGGGTGAGGTTGGGCATTAATTAGGGCCAGCAAAGCGAAAACCAAATTCCGTGGCCTCATTCTGAATTCCACCTCAACGTTATTTTTATTATTGCCCTGCACGAGCTCCAAATATGGCAAATCCTCACCTGATCCGGTAGGGCCATTTCATGTCTTGGCCCGCGCGCTCGTCCTCCAATTGTGCTCGCCCTAACCTACTCCCTGGCAATTGACCCCTATTTCCCAATGCTATTGTTCTATGTCTCTGGAAAATCCTGGAGGAAGGAATGATTAATCCCTCGCTGAATCTGAAATTGCTATTGCATTCATGGCCGGGATCGAGACTGCAAAGAAATTAAGTATGTGAAGCAAACTGGATCTTATCCAAGACGGATAGTCAGAAAAAAAGACGAGCTCTGAAAATGAATGATGAATATGTATTTTTGTCTTATCTATATGCTAGTTCAGTGTTTTGTCGATATTGTCGATCTTGCGAGCGCTGCTGCAAAAGATCAAATGCAAAGTAAATCCTCATGGTTTATGCTAATGTCCTTCCCATTCCCGTATTTGAATATCATGCTATTGAATCGTGAATAAAAAACGTGGCGTTGTTGGTGCTCTTTGACCGCTTCACTGCAGGAAACGGCTCGGGAGCACTGCGTTTGGCGCCACGCCCAAAATAGTCTTCCAGGTCAGCTGGCAGTATGCTTGGCAGCGGAAGCGACTTCGCGAACGCAGTGGTGCCATGAACACTATAAGTTTTGAAGATCGCGGGCCGCATGTACTCCTGGTCCTTTGGGCTAATGCCCTGGGACACGGGGGTTATGGGATACTTGGGCGTAGTAACGCCGCCGGTCGGCTGTGGTGTGCATGTGTTTTCGGGCCGAGACGGATAGCCTGCAGTTGGAGGCTGGGCTTCGCGTTGGGCCAAGTTGCGCCACGTGAACGAAACCACTTGCCTCATGAGGCTCAAGAACCGCAGATCTTCATGGAAGTATTTCGCCTTCAATGAGGGCGGTGGGCTTTTCAAGACTTTGGTGAGCAACGAAAACGCCAGATCAAATTCTTGCATCCCAAGCACGTGCGCCTCGGTATCCTCGGAAATGTAAGCGAGCATATCCTTCACGTGACTGGAGGTGCCGACCTCGAGGATCAAACAACTCAAGAGCACCGCGATCATCGCGATCTTGGGCAGCGTGTAGTTGAAGTAGATGTTGGGGTAAAACTGAATGAGCTCACAGATGTAGATCGCCACCACCTTGATGTCGTTGCAGGTCTGGTGCGGGCTTTTAGAGCCAGCTAAAAACCGCGACCGTGCCAACGAGTGGATGTAGACGTCGATGAACGCGTCGAACGTGGGCGCGTCCACGAGCCAGCCAAACGACTTGAGAACATGGTTCTCCATCTCCAAAAACAACTTTTTTTCGTAGCAGTGGCAGCAGTACTTGCACAAGTCGTACAACAGCGGGATGCGAAACTTTGAGTCCAAGGACTTGCACGCTATCCAGAGCGCCGTCAACCCCAAGAGCTGATAGTGTTGCTTCTTCACAATGCGCACGGAGCAGTAGCGGTCGATGATGTTCACTGTCAAGGGAAAGGTGGCCTTCGACAAGTTCAACTTATTTATCACGTCCATGAGAAAGTCAAGCAAAATCGGCCGCATGCGCAAGTTGATCTCTGGCTGCTGCTGAATGAGCTGGAGGTTGGGCCTGGTCTTGGGATCTAACTGAAGCAAATGAGCATAGATGTCCAACTTATACTCATCGATCTGGGTCTTGTGCGCCTGGTACTCGGCCAACTGGAGATGAATGTTCGATGCCTTGACCGAGGCCTGCGTCGCACGAACGTGATGGAAAATGTCGGGCGAGCCACTCATGATTGTGAATAATGAAAAGGTTTAATGACGGGTGGAGAATGTGTGAATGCTCAGCGTGGACATATGACGGTTTCGAAGGTGAAGTTAAATCGACAGTGTATGAACTTGATCAATGATAAGTGAGTGAAATGGTCCTTGAGAAGTTATTCCAGCGAAATGAATAGAGCTGGAATGGAGATGCGAAAAGCGCTAGCTTAGGGACCCTAATATTTAGAACAATTCTTTTTAAAGATTAAATTGTTCGAGGCCTTGTAGTTGAGACAAGCAGGCGGACGAAATGGAAGGAATGAAAGAAGAAGGGACGAAAGAAAAGAAGGTGGAATAGATAATGCGGGCAATTGATGAGATAAGCTCAAATCAAGAATGAAAAGATGCCGATGACCGCCGAAATTAAGAATGGAAATTCCTGACTTTTACTTGGGCAGCTCCAGAGGAGGGCTGGCCAGTATATATATGAACATGAGCCTCATGGTGAAGATTTCTCGGTTTCCGAGCGATTGTCGCTCACTGCTGCACGCTGCACGGCTTGTGCAGGCGAAATGCAGATACATGGGACACTGCATGAGCCGCAGAAGGAGGTGGTTGCACGACAAGAGGAGACATGGTTCCGAGGGCGCCTCTGGTTTCGCGCGACATTTTCCCCTGCCCCCACGACTCCTTGGGTGGCACTGGGCGGCTGCAAAGCACCAGGGGTAAAATAACCTCCCAAGATAACGTGATCAACTGAGGGACTCCTTTCAATTGAATGGATTTTTCAGCTCGAGACCCCTGATGTTTGTTCACGAGGGCAATCTCGCCTTTTTCACAAAAGTCCACGAGACCGGCCCAGGGAACCGCACACAATGAGGCATGGCGCCGGGGTACCGATATGGTGCGTGGGGCCAGCGGCAATTTTGTCGTGCGCGCTCTGCCCAAGAACAAGGGGATGGGGCTGCGCACTACTTAGCTGAAAGAGGAAAAATACAAAAAATGTGCACCAATGGTGAGGCAAGAAAAATGGTGAGAGCAATCGAAGAAAAGGCGATTTCAGGCGTCCTCTGTCAACGACTGAAGTACATGGAAAAAGCCCTCTTTCTTTTTCAGTAATATTCATTGACACGGCCGAAACTTTGACCATCTAAAAAAATTCAAGAATTGGGCCGAGGGGGCACGAAAAAAAAAGAAACAAGCTTGGCCATAAGTTAAACTTTTTCATGAGCCGCTGTGCTCGCCGGACTTGCGAGTCGTCCGGGTTGTCAGCCCCTTGGCCGGGTCAAAGGGACATGTTTATTACAATACCCCTGATTTTCGCGAAGCTGTTATTTGGAAGAGTTTGAATTCTACTATGAAATTCATCATTTGTCTTTCCACAATATTCATTCTCTATAATTCTGTCCAAGATGCATAATTATCTCTCGCCTTCCCCGGCTTTCTGTATCGTAGTCCAAGTGCGGCGAGAGGCATTCAGTGCACGGCCATGGTGCCATGTCGCCTGGCCCGCTCCGCGACATTCTTAGCTCGCAAAATGAAAAAGAAATACACTCGGGCACAAGTCAATACGCCTACAAGCATACTTGGCGCAGAAGGCCTGGAACATAGCATATTCAATAGTTATAATTCACCGCAAATCAAAATAACAATTACCCAAAAACCATGGAAGAATTGCTCGCCCGCCATCGCAAGGAGCAAAAAGATTTGATCGCTCAAGTCACCTCGTTGAAAAAGCAGGCGCTGAAAAAGACCAGGAAAGCTGTCAACACTAAATGTGCCGATTTACAGAGCAGTTTAGATTCCAAGCATGCACAAGAACTCGCTGATCTTCGAGGGCCTTCCACGGATTCTGAGATCATGACGCCCGAGCAATTGCTAGCCGCGATGAGCCTAGACAGTTCAGAACCAGGTTCGGCGATAGCTGAGCAAAAGACTTCAGAGGATGTCGATCAAAGAATTCTGCAAGCCTCTCAGATACCACAATCTGACGGTAAGAAACGTAATCGTGCCAAGGAGAGAATAGCGAAAAGACAGGCTCAAATTGATGCTATGAGGGCAGAAGCACAAGAAGAGGCAGCCAATTCTGTCGATTATAGGGCGATCGAGGCCGAGAGCATGGGCAACTTACTACAGTCTCAGGGGTTAAAAATGCACGAAATCAAGCCCGACGGACACTGTCTATTTCTGTCGATTCAGGACCAGTTGACTCTTCGACATGATCTTGAATCTTCTGTAGCCGGTCTCAGAAATCAGGCGGCAAATCATATCAAAGAAAACAGCGACGCCTATATTCCTTACCTCTTCGACCAAGAAACGATGACAGTTCGAGATGTGGATGAATACACCAAAGAATTGCAGGAGACCGCGATGTGGGGTTCGGATTTGGAAATCGCGGCGCTCGCGGCGGTCTTCGACTGTCCAATCAAAGTACTCGTGGCCGGGAGTGCTCCAATAATTTTCAATGAAACAGGCACAAAGCCCCAATTAATTGTGGCATATTACAAACATAGCTATGGCCTTGGAGAACACTATAATTCGTGTCGTGACATCATTTCTGGGGTACGGGTTTAGTGCCGCGCGCGAGACATTGGCATATGTACAACCCCACTTTATGCTGAATTACGAGGACGTATTGCACATAGATCTTATTTACGAGTAACTAGTGTAAGTGTGTTTCATCTAGTGTCAGGCGACCCCCGCTGATGAAATGACCAACTTTGGATATATAATAACGTGTCTTTTGTGATATACAATTTTTTTCATTGCAATTTTAATTTTTCTATTGGGGGCGAAGGTATGTCGCTGACGTGCATTTTTATTTTCGGGCATCTCATCTCCTCAAGATGCCAGCATTGTAAATGTGGTCAGCTTCCCCGATAATCAGGATATGCACGTTACGCAAAACTACTAAAATTGACCCCGCTCTCATCGATTTTGGCCTTGGTGTTGTCCGTAAATATCCTACCAAGATGTCGCTGCGCCTGGCCCATTGTCGCATTCTCGTTGCCCCTCATCAACCGTGAGGCGTGAGGCTCAAACATGAGCGGTTGCCCTCATCGACGTGAGGTGTAACGCAGCAAAATTTTTCATCGTGATATCATTCGCACTCGCGCGGGAATCCGGGACCGAGAATTTACTAACAAAGTGACCAGCGACAGGCAGTTTCAGCGATATGCAGAATATGTCTCCTGCCATTGTCCTCTAGGGTGGCCTATTGTTTTCACACACCTGATACATTTTTAGGCCCTTCCGCTTATACGCTGCTGCACATTCATGACTATGACGTTACATTAAATTTAGTAACAAAAACATGCTTTTGTTTTCGTTTGTCGACATAAAACGGCATTTTGTCCAGCATTCTCTGGCCCAAATGTAGGCTGTGCTTGCTACACAGTGGTGGTGCCGTCCGCGGCTCTGCAAATTTTTTCTACCCCTATACCCTCGTGCGGCCACTGCAAGAGGCCTCCAGTGCAGGTGTCGCATGCGGCATCAAACATGCCAAGGGATCAATGTCGCGGCCAACCACAGCTCCCAATTCTCCTGCCTCTCCTGGCGCCCTTATCTGCAACGTAACTGCAAATTAATAAATCATGCGAATTCTTTGTGGGAGGATTAAATGGAAGGGGTAAATATCGTCTTTTTTTTACCCTGCGTGACCTCGCCCAACAGGTACAAAGCTGTTGGAAATGTCCCCTGGCGAACATGAGAGCGACATTTTTCCGCACTCGGGCTACGTCGGGCCACTAGAAGAAAAGGACAGGTGCCTTGATCAAAGATAATTACGTAACGAAACAAAAGCATTTGGCCCTTAAGGTCTTGTAATTATAGAAAGAGACCTAAAATTCTCAAGCTATTCAAAATTTCTCTGATGTATGGCGCCACAGTTGATATTCACACGCCACTTTCTCAGCGCAAGATCCCGCGGAGCTTACATAAGGGCACTGTCCAGCTCAGTCTGGCCAAACGTCGCGCCTCGGGGCCAGCTAAATATGGAATGAAGCAGGCACGTGGTTTTGCTACGCAGTTTTGCGTATCCAAATACATGGAATCTGATCACCCAGAAATTAAACCTTTAATCGTGCAAGTCAACCCCATTTGTCCGAAGAACAAGCTTATTTGATTCATTCGCATAAAGATACCCATTCTAACTTGCTCATGATGTCACCTATACGCGCATTCCGCCCGCTCAGGCATGTCTCACGCCTGTATTGAGCCTCCTCGCATGGCGAGTGCTGTACCCTGGTTTTTGGTTTCGAGCCATTCCACGTACGACTTCTGCCTGTTAGTAGTAAAGAAGGGGATGAATGGATTTAATTCATACGATAGCGGGTTGGCTGGAGAGAAGGAAAATAAATCTCTGGAAGATGTTTTGAATTTATGCAAATGACGCAAATTTGGCTCATTAATCTCAAGAGCCAAATTGCCAAAACTCGATCAATTTCATTATTCCCATACTTCTCATTTCATTATCTTCGTGACCCTTATAATTGCATATCCCATTCAAACTGCATGTCTGAGCATTGGTGTTGCATACATATAATTAATTACTCCCAGCAACCCTCCGTTGAATGCTTCAGTCCGCGAAACCACTGCTGCACCGGGCCTCCTGTGGTTGATGGGCAGCCTGCGACATTAAGCTTCAGCTGACCGCACTCGGCCCGACATTGTCGCGGGTCACGTGCCAGACCCTCGGTTCTAAGCTGGTCACTGGAATTATGGGCAATGGCCACCAATTGTCTCATTCAACAATTGCTTCATTAACTTGAGTGCATTTAGAATCTAAGGCTAACAGTCCGAAACTGTTAAAGCCTATTGGATCGAAATTAAGTAGTGTTTTTGCCGAGGAAAAAGAAATTCACCTCTTGTCCACCGCGCGAGCTTTTCAACAGGCTTGTTGAACCAAGCCTCCTATCTCAGCGAATAATATGCCGTATGCGATTTTTTTGTTGCTAATTGTTCAGCATTCTCGTAATCCGGATCATTCGCCGTTTCTGTCAGATTTCGTTTGTGGCTCTTCGACTCTTGAATTTTTGGCCCGCCTTACAGAAGGTTGAACTTTTAGACTTAATTTTTTACAAGGATAACGAGGATGGCATCCTATCTCACGCAGTAAATTTCACGCAGTGAATTTCTTATCTTGCAGCAACGTCGCCTTCCGACCCGCGGCCCCTATTTTTTCGAGCATGGGATTTTTCCTTGAATACATGATTGACGAGATAAAGGATCACAGACTTCCGAGGTGACGCGTGTTTGGCTCTTTCTATGAGAAAACATCAGTTTATGTTTCGATTGAATATTCGGAACGCTCTATGGGAGTGACTTGGAGGGTCTCAACTGTTCTAATCACCCCACATCAATTACCCAAAAGAATTTGTCTCATCCGACCTTCTCCAAAATTATTGATACACTAGCTGTGACTCGCAATGCACTTCCGAGGGCCCTGGCGCAGATGTAAGACATCCGTGTCGAAAAATTCGTGGTGAACTAAAAACTGTTCTAGATTGTCAGCCCGCTTTGTAACTTTGTGTTCGAAATGTTTATTAAATTCGTTCTCAATTTCCCAATATTCACTGACAGTTGGGCATTCCTGAATCGAAGGATCTGAATTTTTTCGAATAGTGTGAGATAATCATTTGCCGCGAGTCCTGATCTCAAGAGTTTGCTCGCCCCTCCGAGGGTAACATATTTCTATTGGCTCAATCAGCTGATAAATTTCACGCGAGCGCGGGCATGAAATTCTGTGAAAATGCATCACCCAGCAACTGGTTTTGCGAGAGCTCGTGGCACATTATTATCGAATCTTACGCGGGACGTAAAACGCGTCGGGCCATGCTGCTTTCTCAGCAAATCTTCAACGATCAAAGTTCATGGATTTTAGGACGTAGAGCACACCAGGATCTGAAGATCACCAGATTCTCGGGCATGCTCAAGGATCCGATCAAAGCACAGACACGCCCTCTATAATGTCGTGCATGATGCGTCTTGAAGGCAGGACGCGTCATCGTCGATAAATTGCGAGACAGCAACCTTCAATCCCGACAGCTATATTTTTTCCTGCAAAGCCACAGACATAATTTGGAGACAGGAGATGCAAGAGGTCAATTTATTATGCATGGTCGATTTGTATTTCTTTTTGCTTGAACGTAAAATCAATTCTTTTTTTCGTCGGTCACGCGTCTGCGCAATGTGAAACAACTTGTGGCGCCGGCTTGGACTTGACATCGGCATTGAGCTCCCAGATGAGATTCAAGGACGATAAGAATTTCAACCTTTGAATAAGTCTTCGGCTTCTGTGTCGTTCTAAAAAAATCAGGTGCTGTCTTAATCGTACAAAAAAATCACTTTCGGGTTCGCCCTTCTCTAACAATATCCGATCCCGGTATGGTATGTGCTCATAACCAAATGTGGCTCGTGTTTGTACCGCGTGGCGCGAAATCTCCTCAAGACAAACTCAATCGATTTCCACCGCAACAACCCATAAAGTTACGACATTTTCAGATTTGCAACTTCATCGATGAGATTATGCAGAAAACCTTACGAACTGCTATTGATGCCGCGAATTGGAGCATTAAAATGTGCACCTTAGTGTGAGACACCTTGCTTTTTTTCCACACCGTTGCACCGAGGCGAAGATCGGACGCGTTTTGAGAATCCAAAAATCCAATTAAAGCTAAATTTTTTCAGATTAACGGCACACAAAAATAAATTGAATTCTCTTATCGAAAAAAGCGCTTTCAAATACCCCTTTTCACCAAAAAAAAGTTAATCAATTCCTAGCCAGTAGAAGCTCGGTTGATTACGCTGGTGTACGGTTGTGAAACCCGCGCATCACCTTCCCGGGGTTGCCATCTCCAAGATGCAAAATGGAGAGATCTATTTCACATTATATTCTAGATCAGCCGAGAAGTTCAGATAGAAAGTCGGGGCTTCCTCTTTAAAAACAGAATACACGGCTCACTCGGCAATTTTTACCCATAACTACCGAGTTATTGCACAGTTACTTAATAGCCATCGCATTTTTTTTTTTGCCATTTCGAAATCAGTCTGAAAGATGGGTTGGTTCTGGGCTGCGGATCCCGCAAAAAAAACATACTATCAGTCTTCTAGCGTAAGCTCGAGGCCAGCAGTCTGTCCTATAGATCACAGTAAACTTCCTGCGGCTGCGTGCCCGGTGAAGCCCTCTGGAACTGACTTTGACGATGTAGAGGTGCTCAATCCGCTCAATAATATGCCGATGGCGATTTCTTCCGAGAGAGCACCCGGCCAAAAAGTTGTCCTTCCTACAGAAAGAACCATTTCATCGATTCCTCGTGGAACGCTGGAGGATCAGGGTAACTGGGAGTATCCATCGCCGCAACAAATGCTCAATGCCATGTTGAAGAAGGGCAAGGGTGCAGGTATTGACGAGACAGCTGTGGAGTCCATGGTTGAGGTCCACAATTTCTTGAACGAGGGTGCATGGCAACAGATCTTGGACTGGGAAGCGCAACATACACTAGAGACGAAAGTAGAGCCTCGTTTGGAGAAGTTCACCGGCAGACCACATGATCTTTCGCCACGAGCAAGGATGTACCTCTACTTGGGAAAGTTTTTCCCGGAGACTTTCAACACACAGCCGCCTTTTGACCGTCACGACTGGACGGTCTTGAGGTCTCAGGGCCTCAATCAAGGTTGGAAGAAAGTGCGGTATGTCATTGATTATTACGGGGCTCCCGATGACGAGGAAACAGGTATGCCGTCGTTTATGTTAGACACACGTCCAGCACTCGACTCGCCCGGTGCTGCGATTGATAGATTCGACCGCTGGTTCACGCCTTTGTGGAAGCGTGCCATGGGCGAATTTGACGAGAAATGAATGTTCCAGTATCTGCATAGTGGCAACCATCGCCATCATATTATATCTATTTAATCATTGTCCTTTTGGGGATTCAATACACCATTATCTTTTTATTGAAAAGATGTAATGTCGATATATTCATTGTCTAGCCTGCCCCGGAACGTCTATCTCTGCTTCTATATACATGTCATGATAGTGTGTTTCATTGGATGTTTGAAAGAGAAGCTATCACATCAGGAGAGACCTGATATTCACCCGCCAATCGACGAATAATTCTGGGCAAGTCTCTGCCGTAGTCCACCAAATTAGCTGACGAGATCTCGTCAAGCACCCACTGGATCTTCTTGCGATCAGTTTTCTTCATAAAGTGGTCGATGAGGAAATAGTAAGTGTAGAAGTTGGGTGCCACGTTAAACGGCCGCTGTGCACACAAGTCATCGTAGTACTTCAACGCCAAGCTTTCTCTCTTGAGCATGAGTCCCTTGATCATCATGTTATACATGACGGCCTCGTTACGCAAGTTCTTGACGTAAAAATCGAACAATTCCTCAGCATTGTGTAATGAGCCAAACTCAATCTCTGCCTTAATCATCGAGGTCAACATGCCTCCTGAGTGTCTGAATCTGCGCTTCACATCACAGAAGTACTTGAATACTGCACGAGCTGCGTCCAAGTTGACACCGTCCTTTACAAGACCGTCGATAAGCGTGGCCACCATGAACTGATCCCATTTGGAGGAGTCTTTAATGACCTCAGAAAGCACTTCATGCGTATCTGGGACTAATCCTTTCGCGCGGTAAGTCTTGAAGTAGTAATTGAGTACAGTTGTGGCAGTGGAGATGTTTTCCTCAATGCCGTTCAGGTGCATAAAGTCCAAAATTCCCTCAACTGCCTTGTCGTTACCCTCGGCAACATAATGCGCCAAGAAAGTGTTCATAACACTTGTAGATGGGACATAAGACGGATCCTCCTTTAAGAATTCGCGCATCTTCGTCTCGGCCACCAAGAGTTTGTCGTTCAGCGCCAATCCTATCAAAATATTGTTTCTGGTCATGTGGACGATAGGAACGTCTTTGTACTGCTCCAAGTATTTGGCTACCAAATCCTGTTTGTCCAAGTTGGAAAGACTGCCGATAAAGACTCCAAAGACTTTGGCGTTTACCGTCACGCCTTGCGCCACCATGGTCCTGAATGTCGCCTCAACTTGTTCCACAGCATTTTTCTTCTCAAGATCGGACATACGGCCCACGTTTGAAGGATGGCCGATGGCTTTTATTGCCAATTCCCATGATGCTGGCGAGGGTTTCTCGATAAGACCGGATAACATCGATGAGAAAATTGCAAGTGCCTCGTTGAACAGATTGGCCTCGATAAAGCCATTCATGATTCGGTTCAACGTGGACTCGGAAATGGGGATGGAGTTCTGCACAGACGCCAGTTTCATGTCGGCGAAAAGCTTCCGTAAGCCATTGACGCTCTTCATTCTGATTTGCGACTCGATCTTTCTATCCACAGATGCACTATTTGGGTCCATGTTGTTAATATCGGTCTCCTCCACTCTCTTGGTGAATGCACGCACATCGTTCTGCAATGGTTCTCTCAAGCCCAAGCGGTTCAATGTGGCTAAGACATAGTACAGCGGCGGCACTTTCGAGGCATCTTCCACTTGTAAAATCTTAACGGTGGTCAATAGATCATACACTTCGCCCGTACGAATACAGTGCGAGATCAACGCGAAATACGCCAAGTTAAGCGCATCCGACGCCTGAAAATTCCTGTCTCTGTAGACACCAAAACCACCCCTGATTAACCGGCCTGCACCGGCGGTATTCATGAGTTTCGTGTAGTCCAAGAGCGATATCCATAACTGCAAAACTTTAGAAAACGCGTCGGCGTCCTCCAGCTTCTGTAAGTACAGTTTTTGCACCGACACAAAGTGGTACGAGTGCGCCACACGGTACTCAATGAGCATGTCTAATACGGACTCGACGGACCTGCTACCCAAATTGGCATTTTCCTGCAAGATCAAGTCGATCAAACGCGCCAGAACAGATTGGAAGACGGAGTAGAGAGAGTCATCGGGAATGTTCTCCGCGGCCTGAATCTCCCGCAAGTAAGATACACCCTCCTCGAAAACGTCAATTGCCTCGCTGAGCTCGGTTCCTTTGATATCCTTCACCTCATCCACAGACTTGCCTACTTGGTTGACGATTTCCCGGAGCTTCCGGTTTACTCTTCGCTGTGGAGGTTGGCCCTCGCCAGGCATGTCTTTTCCCACACTGCGTTGTTCACTTCTACGAGGGCCTTGATCGGATGGTTTATAATTGGATCTAGGGGCTTTTGTGGCGGTGTCCGATGGTTTCGATCTGGGTTCTTGGGCGGGAATAGTGACCTGGAATCTCACGAACGATGCCGGTTTCACCGCTCTACTCGATTCGCCGACGCGACGCACGATCGATCTCGGGAGCATTTTGGAAATTTTTGTACTTCTGATTAGAAATCGAGGCTATCCCGGTCGAGTTTTGAATTTTTGTTGGCGAGCAAAGCCTTTACGAAGTGATTATTACTTGACGACCAGAGTGTAAGACCGGCCGCGCTCTCGAAAATTTTCGCACCTGAAGCCCTGAAGAACAACCTTTTGGACCTGGTAAAGTAAACGGTAGCAGTAGGCTCTCCAACTGTAGAAATTAAAAGATACCGCAACTGAACAGGATTAAAAATGAACTTCAATAAGATTGCTTATGATGGAGGGAAAAAGCTGCAGTCATGTTGTACAATGATCGGCCATTGAATGAGATGACCGAGCAATCGCACAAGGGAAGCATAATGCCTAGCAATTACGGTCCAAATCACTAAATAAGTATATCCGAGAGAGTACCTCACAAAATTCATGAAGAACAGACATGCCTCCTTTCTCTTAAACCCGAACTTGGCCTTGTGAAGAATCTTGGCGAGCAATTCCCGGTACGGATCGCAATGCTTGTGCTCATTAAAAACCAGTTGTAACCTACGTTAGAAGACAATTTACTATCTACAGTTTCATCATGAAATCGAATTTCGGCGTTTTCAAAGGTTGAAGAAGAACGTTAATGACCTGACTTTGTTAGTGGGTGTTGCATAAAATCGCATTGTGCTATCAGCTATCTAGAGAAAGATTCTTATCATGAACAGTATATCAAATGAGCTGGGTTATAGCGAGTCCTTTCGGACAAAGTATCATCAGGTAGCACGTATGGATAAGAAGAAACATACATTTTTGGTTGATGTCCTCAGGAGAAGATTCCTTCATTCGCGCTCTTTATATACGCCTACATGGTCGTGCGCGCGATGATTTTTACATTAGGGCTTCGATGAAGAGGTCTCCATCGGCTTTTCATTCAACGAACTGAAATTTTTAAGTTGCGACTGATACGAAATAAGTGCTAATTAAATCGGAAGCTTTCTGTGATTACTCCCTGGAGCTTCCCAAATTTCATAAATAGGTGTCAAGAAAATGAGACTTTCGAAGCTCGCGTGAATATTCTTTAGGTAAATGAAACCGATCGATAAGCAAAATTATTGAGTGAAATTGAAAGTATAAGTTCACCTCAATCTTCATCTTCGTAGAGCGGTGGAAACGCTGCCATGTATTACTTTTTAGGTTACCGGTACCGCCTTGAATTTTCAATACCATCGATGGAAGCACACTGGCACAATGGAAGCCGGAAGCCGATTCAATACAACTATTTTTGGTGAAGAGTTTTCTTGATCAGGTCAGGCTCGTGACCGGAAAAGCAAGTGCAGCACTTCACATGAATTTTTGATTTTGAGCTCAAGCGACACCTTGGGAACTATTGCCATTTGAGTAAATTCAGTAACAATGCACGACTTGTTCTCTTACAATCTGCAAGGTGTATCAGTCCTAATGATACACATATCGAGCCCTGGCTCAGTTTGAAAAGACCCGAGAATCCGACTCAAGATCGATTCAAGGAATTTTCAGATGCTGTCTTGTTGCTTTTGAGCGTTCTTGGCTGCAAAAGAGGGAGCGCGCGTTCCAATCATCTCTTTACCGTGTTCCAGTCCCTTTACCAAAAAGGATTGAAGCAAATTCTTTGAAAATCCAGATTGTCAATACCAAAACGATTTATGTCTTTTGAAGCTGCAAAACTTTTAATAGAAAGCCAGTCTTTGCAGATTATATTTGGCATTTCCCTCAGAAGGACGGTGTTTGGATACCCTATAAAGATTCATATGACTTTAACATATCAATCATAAAAGCGGCTTTTTACTTTAATGAGATATCTTAAGAAACATAAAAGATCTTGTCTTCTTCTCGAACGTAAAATCAGGGTTCGCCGCAAAATTGTTAGGCGCGGGTCAGAATGCGAATGTCAGACGCAGGCTTGACCTCCCTAATACAACCTCCGTTTACTCGGCTGCACGTAGGCTTCTACCTGAAACAAGTTTGGCCTCTGAGGTCATCCAGCTGTATATGAATAACCCCCTTACCAAATACGCCAATCTCTCCCCTAAGGATTTGGTGTTTTTCAATTACCATGAGTACCTCGTCACAGACTACGGTCCCATAAACGAGCCTAATGACTCCCAATCGGAGCGAAAGCTCGATCACACGCCTCAAACCAAAAAGCCTGCATTAGTTGTTAGCCATTTTCCCAACCCATACACCGAACGTGACGGAGATTTGTTTCACTGCACAAGAATCGTCAGAGTCCCGCGAATATACGATCAATGTCCTGAACTGTACATGGTACCACAATTTTCCACATACGTCCCCGGCCATGAGCCAGCGGCATTAAAGAGCGAGTCCCTGGTGGTCTATCATCCGGCTGGAATGTCAAGAGGATATTCTTTCGGTTACACCTCACTCACACCTTTGGTACCTCAGTGGATCACAGAAGATGCGTTTCAAGAGATCGTGACCACCGTCAACCGCCACCTTTACGAATCGGCAAGCCCAGAAAACACATCTGCGTGGTTAGAGAGTGTGCTAGACTTTTTGACGGGAACTCTATACTCGACAATCGTCGCAAAAGTGTCAACAATATCAAAGTACGACCGTAGCATGCGGAAACTTGAGACGTATTTAGAAGAGACCAATTCAAAGTTGCGAGAGAAGCATTCAGACCTACAAATCATACCCTTATGGAAGAGCGCAATGTTGTCATTGGACTTCCAAGTTCCCATGGTCGCTGGTTCGATCGGGAGCCCACAAGTAACATTACAAGCAGACTGATACAAAATCTCAAATGATTTCAGAACTGCTGGACTTTGAGCTAAAATGGCTTTATGGGAGGTTGTGTGATATCAATTTCTTTTGAGTATACCAGCATTGAAATTGGAGTTCATGGTTTTCTTCTCTTCAAGTTTCACAAAAAAGACCTTCATTTTTTGATAAGCTAGATGTCCATAGAATACTATGTATTACAGCAATTGAGCAGCATAGTATATAAAGTGCCAGTAATTTAGAAGCAAGGTTTCGGCCAAATCAAATAACACATTATTCTTTTTAGTCTAAATGTGCGCGTGCGCGATGGCCTCGATGGCATGCGCGGCCGCAGCGACAAACCGTTAAAAAATTAAGGGCCGAAACTCTCATCGCATGTTCAGATATCTTCCACGAAATATGAATGGAATTTTAGCGATAGAAAAGCCAAGTGGCATCACCTCCGCAAAAGCGGTTCTCGAAGTACTGAAAATCTTCAATCAGTCTGACGTTTTTGCCTCCGATTTGGAGGAAATGAAGCAGAAAACTCACGATAATTTGACCGCAGGTACCCGTTGGCTGGCATCAAAAATTGCCAATCGTGTGGCACGAACACAAATTAAAATGGGACATGGAGGAACTTTGGATCCGCTTGCTTCAGGAGTTCTTATCATCGGAGTTGGCTCTGGTACGAAGGAATTGAGCCATTTCTTGACTAAATGCACCAAGACCTACGAAACGAGGGCCGTTTTGGGACAGTCGACCACCACGGGTGACTCTGAGGGTGAAGTTGTCACTCAGACAGAGTCGGACGATGTGACTTTGGAGAAATTACGTAAGGCGGCAGTGAAATTTGTCGGCAATGGCAAACAAACGCCCCCAATTTATTCCGCGCTCAAGGTCGATGGCAGACCTTTGTATGAGTATGCCCGAAAAGGAATTCCTGTTCCAAAGGCTATAGCAGCTCGTGAAGTGCAAGTGCACCTGTTTGAGATCCACGATGATTTCGGCCCTCATGAAGTTCACGGCTACCTCAAGTGTGATGACTCTCCCGACTCTCTCGTCAAATCAGCATTCAACAATCCTACTCTTGACGACCACGAACTTAGCTATTCTGATGAGTTTATGAATAACTCCGATATCCCTGACGAAGAAAAGAACACAAAAATTCACTCTAAGCTCGTGGACCCATCTGTCAATAGAGATTCGAGGCCGCCGGTTTTCCATGCGACTGCCTCTGTGGGGTCTGGCACATATATCAGAAGTTTGATCAGTGATTTGGGCAGAGCTGTAGGCCTGCTGGCATTCATGGCTGAGTTAATCAGGCAGAAACAAGGTGACTGGGAGTTGGGAAAAAATGTCTTTAAACTTTCCGATTTCACCGAGCGTGACGAGAGGCTTTGGGGACCGGTGCTCAAAAGAGTGTTGGAAACCGGACACACGGTAGACTTGGCCGAGGAATTCAAAAAAGTCGAGAAAGTGATTTTGCCGCTTTTAGAGAAAGAAAAGACATCAACCCAGGAGAAAGACGAATCTCCTAAAGGAGCCGAAAAAACTCATCACCTATCAGATGCGAAGAATGACGTTGACGTGAAACGCAGAAAAGTAAAGGAGAGCAAGAAGTGATGAATGAAAGTAGGATATAGAAACTAGAGGACAATCCGTGCTTGTATGCAAAACTTTAAAAAAAAAACAAGCTCATCAAAGTTATGTAGTTCCAGGGCGAAATTTGCAACCGTTTATTCGCGAAGCAAATGTGCGCGCGGCGCATGGCACGCGATCCAGGTTCCATAACGCCACCAACGAACCATACTGGCTTAAACACACTCGCTTGCCTGAACATTTGATCATATGTTCTGTTTTCGTCGATTGTGCACCTCCGCCAGACTAAGAGCATCGTTTTATGCCAGAACTACAGTCGGGCCTCGCGATCTAGGGCCACTAACGCTCCCTACTACGATCGATGCCCGGTCCGTATTGCTTCTTTCCACGCCTTCAAATCTTCAAACCACGATCGAAAACGCGATAAATCTATTTCAAAATAAAGGTCTTCAAGTTGTGGTTGCTGGTGTAGATCGCACAGTTCCGAATGGCGCGAGCAACGGCGTTTCGGAGCTCTGGCTCGACGCACCCATGAAGATCGGTCGCTCGACGCTTCTTTCGGCGAAAGACAAAGCCCCACCATTACGCGAGAGTGATGGAATTAATCCTGTTGGAGCAAAAGTGCACTGGAAAAACATTGAGGGCAATCTCTACCTCGATCTTCAAGGTCACCAGATCAATATATCATTGGCCAACACTGCATTTACTACAAACACGCTTACCACGCTTTTCTATTTTCAGAATGCCGAAATAGAGAGCGGAACTGACACCTCGAGCAGCGAAAATATGGGCCAGACACTCTCTGCCTTACGCGTCAAACTTCCCGCATTGACTCCGAAGCTTCAACAACCTATTTCACTGGACCGGTGGACATCACTCACGGATAATGACAATCTCATCGTCACCAGCTGCACAGGAAATTTAGTCAAGGGTATCAACGGGCTGTCGGCTGCACAATATCTCGAGAAGAATGGAAAACTCATGAGCATTGCCAGCAAAGACACCAAGGTGTACGTGAAGGTGTTCCCCGTCTCGAGCACCACGTACAAGAAGTACGAGGTTATTGCCGGTGGTGGAGGCTGGGGAGCTAAAGCAGATCTACTTGCGATATCCCCTGAGGCCCAGTTGAGCAAAGGGGACCGGTTGGAATTTTACATGGTTACCCCTTCAGATAGATTCACTAGTCTGACGACATCTACTGTGTCCCAACAAATCCTTTTTGAGTGTGCTCCGGAAGCCACCTCTTATGATATTCATGATGGAATGAGCCAAACAGTGGAGCATCTTTTTGGTGGTGGAAGTGAGGCTGGATTTGCCGTAGACGGTGTCAACTACAAAAGTCCAGGTGAGTCGATCAGTTTTGGTTACGGGCAGTAAACTCGGGCCCAGATGGCGTGAAAACTTAATCACTTCGAGTACCGGATTGCCAGGTAATTCAAAAATTGAACACTTGCCTAACCATTGCGAGGAAACCCCTTCTCATAGATCCCGCCTTGGGTGTGGCGAGTATGCTATGAAGATTCTTTCGGCTTGCGAGTCCTGTTTCATTAGTACTGGCATTCCAATACCACGATTACCCTTCATTTTCCTGAAAGCAAGATTTGGCTCGTTTACATTGACCTGAACACTTATATATTTTCGCTCCGGTCATGTTACTTTTGACGACACGAAGAAGAAAATGATCAATGTGGCGTCGATTCAGAAATCATTTGCGAAATTAAGGGTTAGGAAGCTCAGAATCCTCTTCTGGTCTACTGACGTTCCTCGTGCAATATTCTTCTAACGTATGCCACAATTTTGCAAAGTGTTCATGTACATAGACGCTCAGCACTTTTAGACCTAATCATGTCATACAATTTGTTTTCATTCTGTTCTCAATAGTTGTTTACATGATAATTATAGTTCATATCCGTCATTCGCTTTTTCTCTGTATTGTAGTGCATGCAATGCCCGCTACTACCGATAAGGACAGTCGGGAAACAACGCCTGTCCACTCACTCCTACTTCCGAAAGTACGACAAAAGTGTGAAAATCTACCTCACTGATTTTTGCTTTTAATAATTGAAAATCTCAATGCCCCGATACATTCAAGGAGACCTTTTTTCGCACGGCGGAATTGGATCTGTCGTGTTGGCCCACGCGTGCAATCCATTTGGCCTGTGGGGCGGAGGCATTGCTGCTCAGTTTCGCAAGCGGTATCCTCATGCTTATAGTCTTTATGTCGAGCATTGTAGAAAACACGACAATATTCTTGGAAGCTGTCTCTTAGTCCCTACCACGGCCGTGCGTGAAATGTCAGATGCAAAAACCACAGTTGCTTGCTTGTTCACCAGCGATTTCAAGAGCTCCGAGGATGAGATTCTTGATTACACGATAAAATCATTGGACAATCTTCAAACTCAATTGAAGGATTTGAAAAAGGTAGAGAAAGATGATGAAGGCAAACTCACAATAAACATGCCGAAAATAAACAGCGGCATATTTAACGTTCCTTGGGAGAAGACAGAAGCCATTTTGGATTCAAACAAATTACTCCTGATAAACGTATATACTCTCTAACTAGCACATCATATGCCTTATTAAACACTGCTCACAATCTCGCTGGCATTTCTCAACACCTCCACCATCTTCAAGCATTCCTTTCTTTTCTGCACCGTGAGGTCATTTTCCTTCACCAAGTCACCCAAGTCTGGGGCACTATACAATTTCGACAATAATTCCCTTTGAATTTCATCCTTCGATCTGGTGATCAACTTCAACATGATGGCCTTAGGCACAAGATCGGCCACTGTTCTCTGAACAATGCTGTAATAGGAGGAAATCAAGAGCTTGATCACCTCGGTCTCCATTTGCTCGCGCTCGGTCATTGTACCCGTCGCACGCAAGACTGGGGGCGGAGCCTCCATCAGCTGCAATCTTTTCTTGTTCTTAGATGAGAAAAAGCCACCAAAGAACCCACCGTCCTCCTTTGCAGCGGCTGGGGCAGGCGTTGGTTGCTGAGAAGGGGGCAAGGGCTTTCCTGACTTAGGATCAACGGCAACTTGTGGTTTGGGGTGGAACTTCTCTTCGACGATCACCATGGCTTGAGAGCCCTTCAACAAGTCTGGATGTGCGGTGTTAACGTAGGTTTCCTCAGAGCTAATGATATCCTGAACAAATTTGTTAGTAGGCACCAAAGCCTCACGCAAAAATTGAAGAAAGCACTGCGACAATCTTTCCTTCAACGCAGGGTAGCGTGAGTACTGTGGGTTGCTGATGATTTGAGACAAAATTCTTGCCAACTCGTCGAAAATCAAATTCACACAGCGCAAGGTTGGATCTTCCATACGGCGAATCTGCTGCTTGACGAGTACCTCGAAAGCCTGCGTACCAACAAACAACGATGGGGCTGAACCCGAAGTGTTGTGCATGATTGTGCGAATGTCAGCGTCCTTGATCTGGTCAAACGGATCAATTGCTTGGATTCCGTTCTTAAAGATCTCGTGGAAAACGAAAGATATACGCGCGCCACCGCTCAACTCGTGGGAGGACAATTCCTTGGCCTCAC
>JAJMGZ010000112.1:0-26191 GCA_030582795.1 Metschnikowia chrysomelidarum | reverse complement strand
AGCCTATTGGTGGAAATATCATTGCCCACAGTTCCACCACGAGACTTTCGTTCAAAAAAGGTAGAGGCGAGCAGAGAATTTGCAAGATCTATGACAGTCCATGTTTGCCTGAGAGCGAGTGCGTGTTTGCCATCTATGAAGACGGGATTGGCGACCCCAAGATCGACGAGGACGAGTCGTAAAATTCGTCTTATTGAAACTTTGAATCAGGGAAATGATATATATTGTACACGAGATACAAATGATCTCCCTGAACCCAACAACATATCACAATGGGGGACATCATTATCATAATAAAGTAGCAAAGTCATTTCGCGCTAAATAGATTCAGTTAGATTGTGTAAAGACCGACTTGGTACTCGAAACGATTCAGTCATAGCTTATATTAAAGAAAGAGGCCACCATATTGGCTAAATTTGAGGAATGAGCTTGTGAGTCTTTAATCCAGAACAGTCTGACACTTTGCAGACGCGGAATTTGTGGTGATTTGTCGCGAGAACGGCGCCGTGCCGGTGGGCATCGATCGCCGCAAATCCGACATTGTCTGAGTCATGCTCATGCAAATCTTTAGAATCTGTTTACAACGAAGCGAAGTTTTTCTCCCCCGACTCATGATTTAGAACTCAAGGTCTGTGATCATTTGTGTGTGATGGGGATCTCTATTATCTGAGATTTTTCGAAAAAATTGTGGTCCTCTAAAAAAAGACAAGAAAAAGTGCGTGAAAATCATGCATTCCTGCGAGAACGGTACCCCAAAGAGGAATACGTAAGGTGACGCGAGAAAGACGTTTCTTCGAAGCCAGATTGCAAACACTAAGGTTTAAAGCACTATTTTAGGTGTAAATTAAAATGAGCAGTAAAATTTTAACATTCTCGCGCCTTTTCTTTTCAAAGAAACATTTTATTGTGGAAATACCATTTGAGGTCTACAAAATTATCTAAGCGATCATTCACGGTCCTGCGCAAGGCCTGCATTTGGCGGTCGCGCTCCTGTGTGATCCGACTATCTTTTTCATCTACGACCGGGTAACGGTGGTGCCCCACGCACAGCACGAAATTTTCTTGCCTGAACCAGACGATTGTTTTCAGGTTTAACAAATACTTACAAACGAGCCCGTTCTATGAACAATTTTTTTCGATAAATACTTTCACGCATCTCTCTTTCAATCTCAAGCAGACTGCATCCCAATAATTAAATATCTTTGCTCTTCACGTGTTGCCGCCGATCTGAACCTGCCTGGTGAGAGCACATCTAAATCTATCAACTGAGTCACCATTTGAAGCTACCGCTTTCAAATCTACACGACACAAAACATTATAAATACGAAAATAGAAGAAGTGATACATCAAGGAGATGGACAAATCAAAGATGAAGTCGATCTTACCTAAGCCCTCGGGGCCAATGCCTGCCGCGTCTCCGCCAATGCTTTCTAACAAACGCAAGTCTTCATCGTCCGCTGACTTATACACAAAGCGCGCTAGGCAGCATTCTCCTCCTCCGCCTACGTATGCTGGCTCGATGATCGATTCTGCTCAATGTTCGCCAGATGAAGGTGACTACCGGGATGAAAACGGGCAATCGCTGAAGCAGGCTAGGCCAGTTACTAGCTGCACTTTCTGTAGGCAGCACAAAATAAAGTGCAATGCCTCTCAAAACTTTCCCTCTCCGTGTACGCGTTGTAGCAAGTTGGGGCTTAAGTGCGAAATCGACCCGCAATTCAAGCCCAAAAAGGGCTCGCAGATCCAGATGTTGATCGGTGATGTCGAGGAATTGAAATCCAAGATCGAGATGCTTTCGAAAAACGAACACTTATTGACCCAAGCCTTGAATCAGCATAACCGCAATTTCATGCAAGCTGGGTCGTCGCCGCAGCATGCCGCTTCGTACCCTGGGTTTTCCAGCAGAACTCCGTATACTTCGCAAAACACCCCAACTTCCGCCATCGAGCAGATTACTGGTCATGTGGGCTCGCCATTGGCAAGGCATGGGCCCTTCAACTTTCATACCCCTGCGGGTATTATGGTGAATGATGCTACTGGGCCGGCATCTGCTGTCACAAATCTTAACCGTGTTTTGGCCACCGATTCCGCCGACAATTCCCCAGCAACACATATGAGTGATGCACAATTAAGGGACGATGCTATACCTGAGGCTCCAGCAAAGGCCGAACCAGTCTATTCCGAATTCATTCTCGGAGACGTGAGGCTTCCTTTAGAGAAGGCTAATGAACTTCACGATCGTTTCATGACAAAATTTCTTCCTTTTTTACCCATTATTTCCTCAAACAGCGCGACGCAACTTTACTCGCATTCGCAGCTTTTGTTCTGGACAGTGATACTCACCGCGTCATTATCCGATCCAGAGCCGACTTTATACATGTCGTTGGCCTCACTCATAAAGCAATTGGCGATCGAAACTTGCTGGATCAGAACTCCACGTTCCACTCACGTGATTCAGGCTCTCATCATTCTTTCTGTATGGCCGTTACCCAATGAGAAAGTCTTGGATGACTGCTCATATAGGTTTGTTGGATTGGCCAAAAATCTCTCTCTACAGTTGGGTTTGCATCGTGGTGGCGAGTTTATTCAAGAATTCAGTCGGACTCAAGCAGATCTAGGACCGGAGTCCGACCTATGGCGCACGAGATCTTGGCTCGCAGTATTCTTTTGTGATCACTTCTGGTCATCGGCGTTGGGTTTGCCACCTTCAATCAATACCACTGATTACTTGCTTGAGAATGCACGTGTAGATAACACACTTCCGGCAAACTTTCGATCATTGATCTCGCTATCGATTTTCCAGTGCAAGCTCGTAAACGTGATGGGAATTCTGGTGACTCGGTCCGATGGCTTGCTCGAACCTCTGAACCGAGCTGCCTCGTTGAATATTCTAGATCGCGAGTTGGAGCGACTCAAGTTTAAGCTTAATATCATGGAAGGATCTTCTGTGGAAATTTATTATCTTTATCTTCGGCTTATGATCTGCTGCTTTGCGTTTCTTCCTGGTACACCGATCGAAGATCAGGTTAAATACGTCAGCAATGCTTATTTGTCTGCGACTCGTATTATTACCATCAGCTCGCAAATCTTGAGCATGGAGTCGATCTCTTTGATTGAGCTTCCCATTTATGTCAGACAAGCGATCACGTATGCAGCATTTCTCTTGTTCAAGCTTCATTTGTCGCATTACCTCATCGATAAGTACGTCGATAGCGCGAGACAGTCGATTGTTACTGTGCATAGACTCTACAGAAACACGCTCTCGTCGTGGAAGGAGCTCAAAAACGACATTTCGCGCACTGCGAAAGTGCTCGAGGATTTAAACATCGTACTTTATACGTATCCCGAGATTTTTACTCCAGCGAGTGCGCCTAGTTCGGGTGGAAGTATTATAAGCAGAATGAGATCGCACTTGACGGCCTCCTTATTTTACGATTTAGTATGGTGTATTCACGAAGCACGCAGGCGCAAATTGGCGAGTAAAGATAGCCAGCATGAACAAAATACTATCAAAGAAGAAGATGAAGAAACCCATTTAAGTGGGTTCCGGCCACAACCACTTCCATTTTACAATCAGATCACAAAAGATGACTTCAAAACAATCACAACCACCACGCCTAATGGTACTACTATAACAACATTGGTGCCCACCGATCAGGCACTCCACCACGCAAGAAGCGCCCAGGAACATGGCTCAAATAGGCCATTGGAGATCAACGGTATCCCTCTTGCGATGCTTGAAGCCACAGGAAGTACAAAGGATGCACGTCATATGCATTCAGGCGCAAATTTCAGCCAAAGACCAGAAACAGGCGAATTGGAGCATAACGGAGCTCCCTTTTCGCAGCCACCGGTATCCATGGAAATGCCTCACCCAGCCCTTAGCCACGAGAATATAAATACGTCCAACGGCCCTGTACATTACGACATGAAGGCAGAGGAGGCTAGATTACAAATGAACGCATATCCTTATTCCGGTGCACCCCCGGCTGCAGGTATGGCTGATCAATTGGACAATTTTTTCCAGCAGCAGTCGCACGGCTGGCTTAACAATGCTAGTCAGGATGACGACTTTCTTGGCTGGATCGATATGAATATGGTGCATGAAAAATAGTTATGACGCGTTAAATAGGTTTCTGGGGATTTTATGGAGAATTGAATAATTTGTTAAAGTGCCGGTCACGTGAAATGTAGCAACTCTAATGCTCCTGCATTCTGTGCGAGGGATCCGGCGCCAGCGAGCGTAGAGCTCATTATCGACTTTTGATCTTCAAGAACATATCATCGAAAGTGACCAAAACAAAATGATTTCAAGACTCGCAAAATTCGGCTCATTGCCTAGATCGATGGCCAGGTCCTCTGTGCAAATCGGCAGAACTCAATTCTACTCTACTTTTAAGCCCGAGGACCAGCCCAGAATCCGGATTGGCTCGGTGGCACCAGACTGGACTGCCAACACCACGCAGGGCAAGATTTCCTTCCACGATTTCATCGAGAAGTCCAAGCAATGGGTGGTGCTTTTTTCCCATCCTGCCGACTTCACGCCCGTGTGCACCACCGAGTTAGGAGCGTTCTCGAAATTGGCCCCTGAATTTAAGAAGCGTAACGTGACGCTCTTGGGATTGTCAACTGAAGATGTAGAAAGCCACAATGCATGGATCAAAGACATTGAGGACGTGACTGGTGGTGACCCCTTTTCCTTCCCCATCATCGCCGACCCAAAGAAAGAAATCGCTTTCAAGTACGACATGCTCTCAGAGGAAGATTTCCGCAAGATGGCCAACCAAATGGTTGCCACGGTGAGATCGGTATTTATTATTGATCCATCCAAAAAGGTCAGATTGATCATGACATACCCTGCTTCTGCTGGTAGAAACTCCGCTGAGGTCTTGAGAGTGATTGACTCCTTGCAATTGACCGATTCCAAGGGCGTGGTGACTCCAATTGACTGGACTAAAGGCCAAGACGTTATCATTCCACCTACGGTGTCTGATGCTGATGCCAAGGCCAAGTTCGGCGAATTCGTCACCGTGAAGCCATATTTGAGAACGACAAAGGCCCCTCAGTAGTCGTGTTTACCCTATTTAAATACAACCAACAGATTTTCGATTAAAGTACCCGTAAACGTATCGAGGAAATCCGAAATTTTATTTTTTTGATTCCTATTTTACTTCTACGTTCAATATTAAGGAGCCTTCATGATATTTTACAAGTTTAATTAGACAATAGGGGCGACCCTCGCAAACCGTGGTCCTGCACCTATGTGCTCAAATATTTCCAAATTGGTCAAATTGGACGCGTCCCGCGCGCCTGGCGTTTTTTCTGAATCTCGCTCGACGCGGCCAAATATTTCCCGCTACTCTATTTTTTTTTTGCAAAACTACTTTCATTTGTTAAATCTTGCACTAGCGTCATTAATTTTCGACAGTTTTTGCTTTTCACAAAATTCGCGGCTCTTACTAAGATAAACCAACCACGATGTCTAATTTAGTATCTTCGCCTAATGGCTACCCCTCCGATGCGGCAAATCTTCTTAATTCTACTCACATAACTTCCTCGATTGGAAGGTCAGCAAACACTCCGCCTGTAACCTTCAGCGATGCACTGCAAGGTAATTCTACACGCGAGCAGAATGTGAGAATGCCGGCTTCATTACGTCAGCAGGTAGACGTACCTAAAGTCGTGGACGTTACAGGTGAAAAAGTGAGGGAGTCTTTTGAGCAATTCATTGAAGAGTTTGTTGATGATGAGTCTGCCAATGACGAGTGGCTGGGCCGCATCTACTTGGCCCAGATCGAGAGCATGCGTGTTTTTGAGTACAGCACGTTATATGTGGACTATCAGCACTTGGTAGGTCGTGAGAACGGTGTCTTGGCCACTGCTATCTTGGAGCAATACTACCGTTTTAATCCCTTCTTGTTAAAGGGATTGCGCCGCCTTTTGAAAAAGTATGCCCCATCTTTATTGTTCATGAACTTGATGGGCTCCAACGAGGTAGAAAACAGTCGCGGCGACGGTGAGTCCAGTTCTTCGGGCACAACGTCCAACGAGCGCGTATTCCAAATTTCGTTTTTCAACTTGCCAGTCACCCACAGAATCAGAGATATTCGCACCGACAAGATCGGCTCGTTGATGGCCATCTCAGGAACTGTCACCAGAACATCGGAGGTGCGCCCTGAGCTTTACCGTGGCTCTTTCACCTGTGACATGTGTCTGGCGGTGGTAGACGGAATCGAGCAGATTTTCAAATTCACCGAGCCCACCGCGTGTCCCTCATGTCCAAATCAAAGCTACTGGACACTCAACGTTGCCAAGTCACAGTTTATCGACTGGCAGAAAGTGCGCATCCAAGAAAACTCCAACGAAATCCCCACCGGATCAATGCCGCGTACATTGGACGTGATAATGCGTGGCGAAGCCGTAGAGCGTGCGAAGCCAGGCGACAAATGTAAATTCACAGGAACAGAAATTGTCATTCCAGATGTTCTGCAGTTGGGATTGCCTGGAATCAAGGCCCAGAGCATGAAAGAGAGTGCTGCTTCGTCCTCAGACCTAAATTCTGGTGTCACCGGTTTGAAGGCGCTCGGAGTACGTGATCTTACTTACAAACTTGCATTCTACGCTTGTCACATCAGCTCGTTGGTGAACAAGCTGGGTGATGGCAAGGATTTGTCTGAAAAGGAAACAGAGTTTCAGGGCGTCAATGAACAAGAGATTTTCTTGAACTCTTTGACAGACAGCGAAGTGTCGCAACTCAAGGACATGGTGAAGGATGAGCATGTATACAACAAGTTGGTAAGGTCGATTGCACCTGCCGTTTTCGGTCACGAAACAATTAAAAAGGGAATCTTATTACAGCTTCTAGGTGGTGTGCACAAGCAGACCGTCGAGGGGATTAATTTGAGAGGTGACATCAATATTTGTGTGGTTGGTGATCCATCCACCTCGAAGTCGCAGTTCTTGAAGTACGTGTGTGGATTCTCGCCTCGGGCCGTGTACACCTCTGGAAAGGCGTCGTCGGCTGCTGGTCTCACGGCCGCTGTTGTCAAGGATGAGGAAAGTGGTGAGTACACCATCGAAGCCGGTGCACTTATGTTGGCAGACAATGGAATTTGTGCAATTGACGAGTTTGACAAGATGGACATCACTGACCAAGTTGCTATTCACGAAGCCATGGAGCAGCAGACGATTTCTATTGCAAAGGCCGGCATTCACGCGACTTTGAATGCACGGACATCGATTTTGGCTGCCGCAAACCCGATCGGTGGCCGGTACAACCGTAAAGTGGGCTTGCGTGCTAACTTGAATATGACTGCGCCAATTATGTCGAGATTCGATATGTTTTTTGTGGTGTTAGATGACTGCAATGAGCGTGTCGACACCCAATTGGCCTCGCATATCGTGGACTTGCACATGCTCAGGGACGAGGCAATAGATCCACCCTTTTCTGCCGAGCAATTATCGAGGTACATCAAGTACGCTAAAACGTTTAAACCCAAGATGACCAAAAGTGCACGTGACTTCTTGGTGGCAAAGTATAAGCAATTACGGAGTGACGATGCCCAGGGGCTTGGCAGATCCTCGTACAGAATCACTGTCAGACAATTGGAGTCGATGGTACGACTCTCCGAGGCCATTGCACGTGCAAACTGCACCGAAGAGATCTCGGCCACGTTTGTGTCGGAGGCCTACGATTTGTTGAGGCTGTCTATAATCAGAGTCGAAATGGACGACATCCAGATCGATGACGATGTGTCAGTTCCACCAATTGATACCGAAGATACTGTCGAGACGAGCGAGGCCGCCGAACAGCAATCCAACGAATTCGGCTTCCAAGGACAGTCCTCACAACCAGCTCCAGCTCCAGCGAAAGTTACCGTAACTTATGACAAGTACGTAGCAATGATGAATCTTATCGTCAAGCGGGTCACTGACGATGACGCGAGAGGCGGAAGCGGTCTCACCCGTTCCGAAATCGTGCGGTGGTACTTGGAACAGAAAGAGGAAGACATGCACAGCGAGCAGGAATTTCTTCAGGAGAGAGAATTGGCGTATAAGGTTTTGAAGCGGTTGGAGAAAGACAAGATCTTGATGAGTGTTACTCTGAACGTGGATGATGACTTGATTGACGATGCGCATGCACAAACCCATCAGCGCACGCGAACGGTGTTTATCATTCATCCTAACTGCTCGATCTTAGACTTTTTCGATAACGAGCAGCGTGAGGATGATGAAGAGGAAGCAGAAAGTTAAGTTCATACAAAATTTGTCCATAAAAATGTATCTATGTTGATAGGTAATGACTATTTTGAATTTACGGAGAGCCCGTTCTATGAAAAGTATGGATTTTGATTTAAAGATATGCATGTTTGGTCCATCTCGCTTGCAAACAAGTAGTGGATCACTGATTCATTGCAGAAACTGAGTCTGCGGCGAGATTATTCTTCCACTCGGCCGATACGCCTTGTCTGGAGCAGTCTTCGCAGTGTTCAATGAAGCTTTTCGAATTGGAGAACAACTTCTGGCACGCCCTGCACCATCCTGGATCACTGTTTGCACTTTCGTTCTGTTTGTCCTTAATGAAATGAATCAATCGCAAATGTCTCTTCAATACATCTAAACGGCTGAATGACCCACCGTTGCGATGGCATGTGGGATCGTTTTTCCAGTAGGGGCAATGAAAAGCTGGAGTCACGTGCGACTTGGTATGTCTGCGTAAGTCGGATTGTCTGGCAAATGCCCAAACACACCCCTCATAAGAGCAAACAAACGGTTTCAGGGTATTTGGAAGCGGGGCGGGGAGAATAGAAAATTTGTTCGTGAGAGGCATTGATTTTCGAGATCTCAGACGCCTAGCAGGTACAAATTTGGGCACGTGAGAGTAATTGTCCGTCAGATCTTGCTTTAAGTGTCCATTTTGCAGCACTGAATACGCGTCCAGTTTCACCGCAGCGGGAGTTTGGGATATCACTGCGGACAGGGGGTTATGCATTTCAAGTGTCTGCGAGGTATATTGATTTTGCTGATGCTGACCATGAGAAGCATAATTGTGATAAGGTACTTGCGAAGCATATGAGTGGGAAGACTTATCCTGAGTGGAGGGATATGCGGGATGATGTGAAAGGTTATAGTTGTTCTGCGGTAGGTTTTGGAGCGCAGCCTGCGAAAGCTGCTGAAAGCTCTGCCCGTTGCCCATATGCGTAGCCTGGTTCAATGAGGGATAGTTCATCAATTCGGGGTTTTGCATTCTCTGGTACATATTTTTGCTCGCGGTGTTGAGCGCAGGGTTGCCGGTAGTTTGAGCTGAAAAATTCATCGGGTGGTTGTACATCTGTGAGTTCCCCGAGAGAGATACATTTTGTGGAGGTGGAAGTGACAGAAGATTGCTAGAGCGCAGTCCGTATGGAGGCTGGAGGGGGTTTCCTGTGTGATCCAGAATAAATGGAGGGGTTTTGATTTCACTGCCAATGGAGCTATTGGGTGTTGACGACATGATCTGTGAAAACAGGTACAGACCTCAAAAATAGCCACTTTGGTGCGTAAAAAGAATCCAGAAATAGATCGGCTGGATGCACAAACTCAAGAATGTAATCTCGATCGGCGGTAAACTTCAATCCTCAACTCGAAAGATCTTCTTTGACCTTCAGCGAAACAGCGTCTTTCGCATTCCCGACCCGCGCGATGACCTTGAGGCGAGGCGCCTCAAGCGGTATTCAGTGCAGAGCCTGTGTACACTCCTGAAATTTTGCCGCGCCGCTGCGTGAAACAATGGCAAGGTTTTATCTCGCTTTCTACCGAGAAAGCCATATGGGAGTGATTTTGAGATTGGTAATATAAAAGCAATTTCTCGATGGTTAAAATTCAACTTGAAGCTGGATCATGACAGACAACTCTCCATAAATTTGTAGCACAGCTCGGGCTCGTTATTATATGCACTTCAACGTTGAAGAAAAAAGTCACACTCTGCTTCGCTTGACAGTGTGCCGTCCGGGGGCCCGCCGCAAAAGCTGGGCGCAACAAGCTCTCCCCACCAAATGCTGCTGATGGAATTTGGTAAGTGCACCCACAATATGCTACGTATCGTTTACTGTCGAGCCGCTCTTAGGGTGAGCTATTTGTGATTTTCTGGTTGAGTTCTCATCGCATTGTTGTGCCGGGCGCTTAAATGTTACGCGCGAGTTTCTTTTGCAACTCTATAATATTTATATGCATCGTCCCACTTTTCAGTTTAATGGTATTTCGCAAATTCCAGTATCTCAAGAATCTAATAGATGTTTGTATCATTCTTGCACAATCTTAAACAGACTAATCAACTCTACTAGACTTATTAGCCTTGCTTGGAGTTTGCGCAATTTCTACTTGCAAAAAAGACCGCAAATTCAAAAGAGGCCTTTTAACCCCATTTCTAATTTAAGGCGGTAATTCCAGGAGTTTGAGTTTCTCTGTGTTCTTGGGATTGCCCCTAGCAGAGGAATATCACAGTACCTGAGGGGTAGTAGCCCCCTCCCCAACCGACCCTCGTCGCTCGCGCATTAGTCACCCTTAGTCACCCCTCGCGTTAGCAACCACGGCTGCCCCACATATAGAGCCACTTCCGGGCCGTTCCCACATTTTTGTTCCTACCAGCTTTATAACAGAAACGATGTCAAAGGTATGGAGACTTCCAAGTTCGTCCATTTTGAGCCAAGTACTAATTTTAGAAACTTGAAATCTTGAAATTCGCCGACGAAGATGGCGCCTATAGAAGACAGGCGTCGCTGTTCCGTGATTCTATTTCCAGCAAAGCTGGAGCCAGATTTCCACCCGAGCCTAATAGATATCATTTGTACGTGTCTTATGCGTGTCCTTGGGCACACCGTACACTTGTGACAAGACAACTCAAAGGATTGGCTGCACTTATCTCTGTGTCTGTAGTTCATTGGCACATGGATGATAAAGGATGGAGATTTCCAACCGGCTCCGAATTGGAGGGACTCGCGGTAGGCGACGAATCATTGGGTACAGCTGATCATTTGTATGGGTTTGAGAGAATAAGAGAGCTTTATTACAAAGCAAATCCAGAATATAATGGTCGGTTCACTGTCCCCGTGCTCTGGGACAAGAAATTGGAAACCATCGTGAACAACGAGAGCAGCGAGATTTTGCGCATGTTGAACACTGAGTTTAACAGCATTATTGACTCCAGTCATGCACAGGTAGATCTTTATCCTGAGAGTTTGCAGGGCAAGATCGACGAGCTCAACGGCTGGATATACGACAATATTAACAACGGGGTGTATAAAGCAGGATTCGCCACGCTGCAAGGTGTTTACGAGAAAGAAGCTTATGGCTTGTTTGATCACTTGGACAAGGTTGAAGAATTGCTCAAAAGCAATCAGGAGAAGAATCAAAATGACAAATTTTTGACTGGGAATGCATTGACGGAAGCGGATGTGAGATTGTACACGACAATCGTGAGATTCGATCCTGTCTACCATCAACACTTCAAGTGTAACTGGAAGATGATCAGGCACGATTACCCATACATTCATGATTGGTTGAGATTGTTGTACTGGAAAATTCCGGGATTCAAGGAGACCACAAACTTTGAGCACATCAAAAAGCATTACACGAAATCGCACGTTGCAATCAACCCACATGGAATCACCCCCATTGGGCCAAATGTGAACATCTTGCCATTGTGAAGGACAATTTTATTGGTCCAGAATTGACCAATCTCGATTTTAATAATTATCAAAAAGAGAAAATCTTGGAGGAAAAATAAATAACACATCAGTGAAAGGTCTTAGACCCTTCTTTATAACAGATTGTTAGCGTAGCTAGCCAGCATCCGGATCGTGACACGTGATGCAAGGCCACGCGACGGTTTTACCCTCCTCTCACTGCCTTATTGCATGAGAAGCGCGGTGCATTTTTCTCGTAGAATCGTCAAATTACTGTGTGGATTCACTAGGTGGCTGAATTTCAGCCAGACACGTTTGCTGTGGGCTTACTGTCAGAGCCAACGATCGAATGGAGTGAAACGTGTTCCAGAAAAAAAAAGAAAAAAAATGCCACGTGGACCATCCTATTCCCCTTTTGTAGATGTGCTTCATTGAGGTCATTACCGATAAGGGACTACCTTTTTGGGACGTCGCGTATGTGTATTAAAAACTTTGACTTGTCAGCCATATTGCCACATTCTGCGGGCCAAATCGAAATTTCGAAAATTCGAAGATTTAATAGCTCATTCCTGAAATATATAAGATAAATCAAATGACTTCTACATTTTCTCAATAAAATTCCTGCAATAGCATGTTGCACCTCGCGTGTCGACTCCGGCTGTCTTGATCCACGCGTGTGCTCCATGAAGAAAAAACCCGCGGCTAGGAAAAGCGAGCTGATTTGGCGAGATTGGAAAACTTTAAACCGAAGTCTGAGTCGACATTTAAAATGAGAGGTATGTCAACGAAAATAAAAAGCTCTTAAGGAACATCACGTGAACTACAGATAGCATGAAAAAGAACTTTATTTGTTTATTCCGTGAATAGAAAGTCCTACGTGGCCCGCACCACTCATCTGTTTACATTTCGTCCCGTGATAAAATACTAACGTGAATCCAGATTACAAGATAGTGGTTTTGGGTGCCGGTGGTGTAGGAAAATCTTCTATCACTGTCCAATTTGTGCAGGGAGTGTATGTCGAAAGTTATGACCCCACGATCGAAGACTCATACCGTAAACAAATCGAGGTCGATGGAAGGGCATGTGACTTGGAAATTTTGGACACTGCGGGCGTGGCTCAGTTCACCGCAATGAGAGAATTATATATTAAATCTGGAAAGGGATTTCTCCTAGTGTATTCGGTGACTGATGAGAATTCTTTGCAGGAGCTTTTGGCCTTGAGGGAACAGGTATTAAGAATCAAGGATTCCGATAACGTGCCCATGGTTTTAATTGGTAACAAGTGCGATTTAGAAGAAGACAGGGTTGTTTCAATAAAAGACGGCATGAACGTCTCGCAAAACTGGGGCCTTGTTCCCTTCTACGAAACCTCCGCCATGTACAAAACCAATGTGGACGATGCCTTCGTAGATGTGGTAAGGCAGGTGATGCGCAAGGAGGCACAGGCCAGTGCAGAGAAGAAGCAACAAAAGGAAATGCAGAAGCAGCAGGCTGCGCAAGTGAGCACTTCTGGTCCAGCTGCAGCAAACGGTGACGGCACCATAGAAGATGGCAATCTTCTGGGAAGACAGCGCAAATCGCAGTCAGTGGCGTCAACGCCCGAGCCCAAGAGCAAATGTTGTGTCATTGTATGATAAGAAGCTTACGCATGATAAAATTTAGATGAATTTGTGTACATAATGAAACCTCACTTTAGAACTTATACTCGCACGAACTTCACCACAGGGAAGGTCCAAAAGACTCTCCTTCCTTTAACAATGTGCGTACTGCAGTACCAAGATAGTCCGGGGTATAAATTACCAGGTTTCCCCACCACTTGGGAAACGTAGCACCGGTCATGGTTAATCCTAAGAAAATCACCAACGAAGAGTACGCCAAGCCGAGATCTAGCCCCGCGGAAAGCGAATAATTGTACTTGAAATACCAATGTGTCCATTTCCGCTTGATGTAACCGCTAAAAAATAACCCGAAAAGAGAATATGCAGCGTAGTTGAAGCCGGTGGCCGGAGGAATAGCTGCGCATCCACAAAACAATACTGACCAGCTCAACCACTTTATCGGAGCACGAGGCCACTTTTTCAAAACAAGCCAATTGATAATGGGCATTCCTCCGATAAGAATACCCCATAGAAGACTGTTATATGTGGTGCCTGGTCCCAAAAATCACTTCGGACCCACCGCGCCCCATACTAGAGATGCACTGTAGTGGACCTCGGCCGAGCCACATCTGTAACCATTCACCTGATCCGGGGCACAAAGATTGGGGATGTTTCCGTAAGACCATCTCATCACGGCAATCTGGACTAAACACGACCACACGCTTGCAACAATTTGAACGATGAACATGAGGCGCGGTTCAATTTTCATGTAATGTCCCAACTTCATATCCTGTGCAAAAATGAGTGCCTGATAGTTCGAGATATATCCAAAAGTCTTGAAAAACATCATACACAACGGTTTTCCTGGAAGTATATAGCCAATGATGAATGCTGTAATGACGTTGAGCCCCACGAAAATATTCGTGAGCGCATAGATTATACCCACGGGTAATAGCATGCCAAATCCAATCAACAATGCCAAAATTAATGCCCACACTGGCATCTGCGTATCCCAAGCTCTTACCGTCGCAACTGAGATACCAAAAGCTACCAAAAACACCACAGCGTACCACCACTCTGGAACGGGTCTATAATTTGCTTTCATGAGACGTAAGTGCACATCAGATTTCTCAGTCTGTCTGAATTTAGCAATGATGTCCTTTCCGTGGAAGAGAATCGCTTCCAAAATTACGGCGACAATTGCCGAGAAAGAAATGCAATACGCCGTGGCAAATGTTGAAGATAAAAAGAGGGGAGAGTATGCCTTGTATTTTGCCTCGTCCAATGTCAAAGTTTTTGGGTCCAACACCTTGGAAATGTTATACTCTTTACCATAGCGATCGTAGGTTGCGGGTGAAGCCATGGGGAAATACTGTGAATACCAGTTATTGGTATAATGGATCACACCTGTCGAAAGCCAGAAAATGAGAACTACGCCGAGTAAAAGCGATGCTAGCGCATTTGCAGGCGGAATGAGAGGCGAGCCGCTCCAGCCGGCTATTTGAAACCAGTCGAACGTGATAGGTAGAATTCCAAGACCCGTAGTATATCCAAATATTTGGTTAATCACCACGTTTTTCGGCCAGATCCAAGTAAGAAAAGAGAAATATGAGAGTGCCTGGAACATGTAACCTGGAAGGAAGTAGTAAAAGAACAGGCACACGGACACAAGAAGAAAGAAGGCAAGTCTCGAAACTTTCCAGCCATTCGCCACATGGTTCGTATTTTTATGTAAATTTGTGAGGAAAGTCGTGGTCACTAAATTCTGAGGCCAGATAGCGCCCGGACTGTCGACAAGAGCTTTGCGGAGAATCCCCGCCATCGCAAACCCGATTATTTGTGTTGATAGTACCGAGCACACAGCGAACCCCACGCCAAAGTCCAGGCCAAAAAACTTATTCTGGGCCACAAGAATTTGCGTTCCTGTCGCGGCGCCTCCGGTCAAACTCACCGAACTCATAACAGTGATGAGTGTGTGTTCTTTAATGTTGAATTGGCCTGGATTCACTGGAACTCCCAATATGTGCCATGAAGTTGGCACCCATTTCGCCCAGGCCCTACCGATGGGGTATGCCAAAATCGACGTAACGAACGAAGTAATGGTGAATGACGGGGAATGGAGAGAAAAGAGCATGTTCATGGCAGATCCAACGGTAGTTAGAATTAATCCGAGCGTCCATACACGAATAGTGTTCTGAGGTAACGAAGTGTCATCAGTCGAGGGGACAGCTGCTCTCACCTCGGGGAATTGTGAGTCGTCCTCGATATGCTTAGTGGCATATTCATCCTGAGAGATTTCGGCGTCAACCTTAGATTGACTTGAATCGCTCCCTTTGGATAGTTCAAGGTCACCAATGCTCACCAGCTCCGAAGCAATGATTGTTTTCTCGTCTTCTGGGCTCATGATAGCTGAGATTAGTGTCTTCGTGAAAAATTGCTCAGCCGAATTTTGGGTATTACCCAATTATATGTGCCGACGCCTGGAATTTGGCGTTCCATGAGGGAAGAAAAAAAGAAATATGGTGCCCAATATTTCTTGGAAGCAAAGTTGCATGTGCCATAACGCCGATATACCACAACGCAAAAAAAGCCATTCATGCAGAAGACAAAGAGATCACAGAAGGATGCAGAGAGAAAAGTTCTCATGTTTTCAACCACAAAGAGGAGAGAAATGAGGAGATATTCAAACGAATTTCATGTTTGTTGGCCGCCAGTATTTCGCCACCATATCGAACCCGTCGTTTGCGTTGCAACGAGCGTTCAGAAATCAAAATCGACAAATCGATTTATAATTGGATGAGATTCCAAATGAGGCCTTTTACGTGAATCGCATTCATTGAAATGCCGTATTCGCACGTACGTTCCTGTCTAGTGAGTGTTCCAATTTGCTCAAGTTGGCCAACAATGGGCCAAGCTTTGCACAGCCGAGCTAATTCCTGTGGAAATGGTGACGCGGTCCCCCGTTCCCAACCACAGAGCAATTTGATTTTCCAGATCGGTACCCGCTCTGCGTCTGAAAAATCTGGAAATTGGAGTGGAGAAGAGCTACCCTATCCCGATTGATTTTTTACCAAAACGTTATCTCTGTGCAGAGCAATTTGTATTTGACCTTGGATTAAAATCTTTTCAGTCGAAGTCAATGAGTAAAGAGGGAGCATAACCATCGTTGCATTCAATTGTTCTTTTTTCTTTTTTTCAAACAATAGTGGGCATCTTGCACTGGCAATTTTTACATCAGAACCCCCGAAAATGCTGTCGAAATCAAGCGTTTGCGGGCCCTCAAATGACCGTCGCCAACACAATCCAGACACATCACAACTTTTCCTATCGAACGTAATACATATTGAATACTAAACACAGTCTCAGATTCCGAGCAAATTGGTATACTGTTTTTGAGTAATTTTCAAAGCTAACTGCCGAGAAAGTATCCGGCTTCTTTAAGTAATTCGAGGAGACCCATGGAGCCAGAAATACTTGCGCTTCTCAAAAGAACAAATGTATCATCTCAATGCAACCACTCACAAATTTTATCAATTCTTCCTTACTTGAAATGAAATAGAAGTGTTGCATGAAATTTAAACACAAAGCCATGACTGTATGCACACGGTGCTCAGAAAGCGACCGAGAAACACCTTGCCCTAAATGCGAGTTTCCCCCACGCGCTTGCATTCATGCTTCTTGAGCGTTACAATCTCACAAACTTTCTAAGTTTTGATTTATTAAATGCATACCTTAGCTTTTAGAATCACCACAATTTATCTACAACAGCGGTGATATGGCCCAATATGGTAATTATGGGGAGATTCGGCCGACCTCACTACCTGATAATGTGAAACGATCCGGCTCGAGCGACGGCTCTATTGGCGCGGGCAAAGACCTAATTACATACGTTTTCCCAGACTTTAAGGCGGTAGAGTACTTCCGCAAGGACTTTTTATCACTCAATGAGTTTCATATTTTAGAGAAAACTGAGGCCTCGGGATTCGAGATCTACCTTGTAGATCAGTGGATTAGGGACCGCAAGATCGGCTCGGTTGCCTCGGTATTCACCGGAAACCCACTGTCAAAAGTAAAAGTCTGCAATTTTACCACCATAAAGAAACAATCTAGGGACTATCCTCCCAGATTCCAGGAGTATCTCAACGAACTCCTCCTCAATCATGCTACATTCAAAAAAATGGACGACTCTCCCGGCTATGAGTCCAGTGAACCCCCCGCCTACTTATTGGTTAGCAACATCTCTGCCATGCCGCATAACATCCTTCTTATCCCAGTTCCAGAGGGCGATGCCACCGCCGTTGAGCGCAGGTACATGGTGAACTCAAATCTCAAAAAGCTCAACTGTGGTGGCCGTTCCCTTTCACTTTTAGCAGAGAAAGTTTCGGATTCGTCTGAAGACAAATTCAGACAAATGTATTGTATTTTGAACGAGTCGGTGCCTATTCGCTTTGCCGTTCTCGAGTTGGTGAATATCATACAGACGTGCCTTTTTTATTTCGATCTTCTTGATGCCAAGTATGCAGATGGATTACTCTGTCACAAAACGGAAGACGCGATCAAAAATTGGTGGAATCTCATTGGATTGCCTCATTTTAGTTCCAAGCCCAACCAGAAAGCCGGCAGCCTTCCGGCCAAAACGGTGGCAGCAATCATTAGTTTGACTGTCAGTGTTAAGATGCGCTTACAATTGATCGGAGGTTGTGACGTACCGAAAGATATATTCGACGCGGAGAATTTCATGATATCGATCGGACACTTCCAGAAGCAGGTGAAAATCGAGAAGAGACGAAAATTGAATTTGCTTACGCTCTCGCGGCTTTTTTATTACACGAACAAGAAGCATCTGTCAGATAAACCTAATTCATTCTACGTTGCCCTTGGTGCTGATAACTTCACAGATGAGACCGAGCCGAGTTTTCTTTTTGATCCCTCATATTCAAGTCCAAATGCAGTAAAGAATGGCTCATTATCCGATCCTGCTAGCCAGGGCCAATCTGCGTCCGCCTACCGTCGGAATAAAATCTTTTATTCCAAGGAGCTCAAAAAGCTCACGAATGTGGTGAAAAATACGGTACATGATCATATTATGGTCAAAGAAGACCAGGATGATATTTATAAGGAGCCATCGAACGCGAAGCCTTCCACAAAGCTTAGAAGCAAAATCGTATCAAAATTATCTGATACTTTAGTTCCAGCAGACGTTGAAACATTAGACATTGAGGTATTTTTCAAAAAATGCATTGTCGGAAAGACCTTGCTGAGGTTGTGGATCGGTCTTTCCAATGAACCTAAGCTAAGTTCCGTGAACGAGGAGAAGATTCACATCATTATTGATCAAGACAACTCAACTAATTCTCGAAACGACGCAGATGAACATCATCGACACTCGCGGCATTCGCGTGACGAGAGAGATAAAAATAGCGGCTCACAGAATGAAGATTTTGGGTATACATTTATAAGCTTTCGTGATTCTTTTTTTGTGAACCGGGACCTTCATCTGCTGGCGGATAGATCGGGTCGATTAGGTCGAATGAAGCTCTCGTTTCAAAATCGAAAGGCCCCAACAAAGGCAGAGAATAGCGACCCGCGCCGACATCACTTTGGGGAAAGCGATTTTAATGATCAGCCTCGAGGATCGCTTTTGGATAAAGAATTACTGAAAATATCCAATGGCGCGTCGCCACCACATGGCGAGGTAGTCAAGAACTGTAACATATCTGTCGCTCAACAAAGAAAAGAGATTGACAGTACATTACATAGAAGATGTTCTTTTCCATTTATGAATTCACCTTATGAAGCCAATATGAGTATAATTGAGGCGTGGCATAACGGATTCGCAAAATCTGGTTCATCTTACCGATCATGGAAGAGAGCCGCAAGTTTCTCCGCGGTGGAAGAGTATTTCTACGGTGGTTCCGAATTATGTACCTGCGAGAAAACACGAGATTTGTATTTCAACCAAGTTTACGTTGCCCAGGACTTCGAGAAAACGCGTGAAGAGCTATCCAGAAGTCTCGTCGACGATGTCACCATAAAAGAAAGGCAAATACGAACAGAGGTGCACAAAATGTACACCACTCATGCGTCTATGCTTAATAGAAAAGCTCGATTCGAAAACGAATATGCTGTTGTTCTTAATATCCGCATAAAGGATCTCGATGACAACCTTGACAAAATGGCATTTCGCTCCCGAGATCTTCTCAAAAAGATTGATGAGCTAGATGAACAATTGAGTATATTCGAGACGAAAGTGTACACTGATTGCATGAGCAAGCTTGATCGCATGATAGATCGAGTACTTCACTCGGCGAAATTTGACCATGTCTTTTTGGATCAGGATGAAAAAACCCTGATCATGAAATCTCTAACGGGTTCTCACCGCTTTAAAAATCAAAAAACTCGGGATACCACATGGTTTAGCCAGATCGTCTTATTCATTCATGAAATTTTTCTCATCCTTTTAAGATTCTTCCACTTCGACAGGTCCAAAATGAATTTGGAAAGGATTCGCAGCCTGTATAGGGAGATCGACCCGGAGAGAGAGTATATCAGCAAGGTGTACGATCTCATTGGTCTTGAGCTGATGGATGAAAATGCACAAAGCTTTTCATCCGAAAACCCTGACGCGCCAAAGAGCATGAGCCGGTGAACTAGGATCAAACCGGCTTTTGTTGACTTCTCTTGACGAGCAATTCGTATTTCGAGTTCAATCCATCAATTACTTGAGCAAGTTGCAGCTGTGTGTCTTCCGCCAGAAAAAGCGCGCTCTCTTGCTGAATTGTTTCAAGGACTTGTCTGGCGCCTGAATATAGAGTCGCTTGAATCTCGGAAATTCTGTGTATATTCTGGTGCAAATTCTCTACTACATCAGGAACGGATGTTTCATTGAAGGTCTTGATATGGTCATCGAGTTCACTCTTCTCCCGGAGCTTGCTCTCTTCACTGCATTTGTAGAAAGTCGTGACCCCGTTTACTAATTCCTCACACTCACCTACCATCTCCGTGAGCTTTTGAGTGACAAACGCCTCCCCCTGAATCTCCGCGACAAGATTGAGTCGAGAGCGCTCAAGCTCATGAATAAGTCTTTCTTCCTTCATCTCCGGCGTTTCTTGCTCCAGGTCCGATTCATCTAGACATTTCTGACTCCCCAAGTCGCGGCCGCGGCCTAGCACTTGCGCGTGTTGCAACAACGCCGTAATCTGAGTATCGGTCTCACATACGTGTGAATGGAAAGCACTTGAAAGTGCATGGATGTTGTCATGAACGTCGCAGGGTCTCGCCATGTTTCAGTACGAGAGCTTGTTATATGTTTCACTATGAAGAGAGATCATAGCGCGCTCGAGCGTCGCCAGGCTAGGTCCTGCGGCCAGAGGTGGAGGTGCGGAGAAAATATGGAAGTAAAGATTTAGCGATCGATAATTATCGAAAAAGTATTTATTTGTTAATGTTTAAAAAAATATCAGTACTAGTGAATCGTGTATTTAGACTATCGGTCAAAAATCATTTGTTTTATGGATGTACTGATAAATACTTCGCCACAGTAAAAACTCGATTCTTGGAGATCTCGGTGCGCGCATACACTCGATTGTTGGATGAAATTTGGTGCAAAGCGTGTTTCTGAACGCGGTTCATGCATCGCACCTTGTAAAGTGGTAGCAAGCATCGCCTCCTGAACTGATTAAATAAAAAGTTTTCGCATGTTCTTCGTAAATATGTTGGATTTGAATGAAAAAAGTTGAAAACGGATCTCATGGCGAACATTTCCGAAAACGCACCTCACAAACGCCATGCGCGCTCCCTAAAACATCAATTTCCGATTGTAAGCCCGTCTTTCGGTACCGGATTCGAATTGAATCCTAATAAAGAAGTGTTGAGTCTTTTCTTCATACTCACATTGAATTGATTATAGAACTGCATTACGATTTTGTGCATTAATGATGCCGGTACCGCAGTTGGAATGGGCCGCGGCCAATTTACGGAGAGAGTCATAGAAGTAGCCGGCAAGCAAAAACAAAGGTTGCAACTTCAAAAAGCAATCTCTGACATGAAAGTATACCTACTACTACCTCAATGAAATTGATTAAAATAAACTAAATCTTTTCCGCTTATTTTCGGTGAATGTCCAGACAATTGGTCTTGGTGTACGGGTCCGCTCTTGTACACACGTACACAGTATTCACTGACCACGTCCTCCAAGATCCATATCTTGAATTTCCACTCGCATATAAATAAAAATTAATCAGCAGAATGGTCACAATTACAGATGCACATGAAGATTTAATACATGATGCAGTGCTAGATTACTACGGCAAGAAGCTCGCAACGTCGTCATCCGATAAAACCATCAAGATCTTCGAAATAGAGGGTACCGACAACTACAAGTTAATTGCAACGTTAGAAGGTCACGATGGACCAGTATGGCAAGTCGCATGGGCGCATCCCAAATTTGGTTCTATCTTAGCCTCGTGCTCATACGATGGCCGCGCCATCATTTGGAAGCAACAACCTGACTCCCAACAGTGGTCGATTATTGCCGAACACGCGATACATCAGGCCAGCGTAAATTCTGTATCCTGGGCGCCCCATGAATTGGGCGCGGTCTTATTATGTACATCTTCCGATGGCAAAGTCTCCGTGGTAGACTTCAATGAGGACGGTACAACGTCACACGTAATCTTCGATGCTCATGCCATTGGTGTAAATTCTGCGCTGTGGGCGCCCGTGACCGTGGGAAATGACTCGCAGCATTCGAACCTTCTGCAGCGTCGCTTCGTCACGTGCGGCTCTGACAACTTGGCCAAGATTTGGCGCTTCGACTCAGCTATCGGAAACTACGCGGAGGAGGCAAAGTTGGAGGGACACACAGATTGGGTCCGTGACGTGTCGTGGTCACCATCAGTTTTGATTTGCTCTTATATTGCCACGGCATCACAAGATCGTACTGTGCTTGTTTGGCTGCAGGACGCTAATGGTGTTTGGCAGAAGCAACTGTTGACCGAAGAGAAATTCCCCGATGTATGTTGGAGGGCTTCGTGGTCGTTATCTGGTAACATTTTGGCAGTATCTGGTGGTGACAACAAGGTGAGTTTGTGGAAGGAAAACTTGCAAGGCAAATGGGAGTCTGCGGGCGAGGTCGAGCAGTAAAAATAGTCTATTCTAGTCTAGTCTAATAAAAGTATGAACATTTTTTTCTATAATTCATTGATGGTCGCCTCGAAGATGCGCTGCACATCTTTTGAAGCTTCATTGGCGCTCTCCAATACCTCATCATGCGATGCCATACCATCATCCAATGCCTTGGGATTCTCCTCGAACACACTGGGCGGCTTTTCACCTACACCAGCATTGGTAATCAAAGACAAAGCAAGCACTTCCATACCGGAATGACGTGCCACCGTTACTTCTGGTACCGTGGACATTCCTACGGCATCTCCGCCTAAAACGCGCATCATTCTCACCTCAGCCCGAGATTCAAAGGTGGGGCCAGCGGCGAAAAAGTAGGTACCCTCGTGGATTGATCGAGATACACCAAGAGATTTTGCTTTTTCAAAAAATAATTTACGTAAAGAATGGTTGTACGCGTCGGACATCGGCTGGAAGCGGGGCCCAAAACCTTCCAAGTTGGGGCCGCGAAGCGCATGATAGCCCGCGAGACCTGGGAAGTTGATATGGTCGTTTATAATCATAAGATCTCCCGGTTTGTAGCTTTCGTTGACACCTCCAGCAGCATTGGTGACCACCACGACATGAACTCCCAAAAGCTTACAAATTCTGACGGGGAAAGTGGTCTGCTGAAAGTTGTAGCCCTCGTAAAAATGCAAGCGACCCACCATGCAAATTACCGGTACCTTGTTCTCTCCAATAAGACCCAAAATGAGTTTTCCGGCATGTCCAGCCACAGTAGAAACTTGGAAGCCGGGAATGTCATCGTACTTTATCTCGAGTCTGGGCTCGCTGTGCAAAATATCGGCGATGCCGCCCAAGCCAGATCCACAGATGATGAGAACACGCGGATCCTTGAGAGGAGTGTCGGCGAATTTGCTTAATTTCTCATCAATCAGTGATTTTGCTTCGAACAAAAGCTCTTCATATTGGCTGGGTGGAAGATTCGGTGAAAATGACATCGTCTGAGGAATCGAGTGTTTGCCATAAGATAGCCTCAGCTACCTTATCTGCTCCTACGAGCACTACGTATATGCAGCGCGACGACTAAGCCTGGCCGAGTCTTCAAAACACAAGACGCACAACGAATGCCAAAGATTAATTTGTATGCCGTAATAATAGAATCATGAAAGGCGAAAAAATAGAAAATAAAAAAGAAGAAAGAGACTTTTTATCATTCAAAACAGAAAAATCGAAAGTAAATGGGGGAAAAAAAAAAAAACTTAAAAAGAAAGCCCGATGCGGGGCTCGAACCCGCAACCTTTTGATTGACCTTATGAAGATTAAGAGTCAAATGCTCTACCGATTGAGCTAACCAGGCTTCGTGACAAAGTTTTTGTGTGGTTAAATATGACCTGTAAGTTTTATATGCCATAATACCTCTTTCTCGAATTTGACACTTTTACATCACACATATAAGAGATTTCGCACCCCAAAAGATTGATATACATTGACCCTCGCGCCTCCTCTATATCGAAATGTCATCTATGTCTCCAAAACATGGAGAAACAAAAATCGCTTTCTCACATCTATAATGAATGTGAAATATCAAAACAATGGTGGGAAGAACTCAACTTTACAACTACGATGAATCTCAGAGAGATGTTAGCACCGCTCAACACCTCCTATGAGAACTTAAGAAATTTGAATTGGTTTGTTAAAACAGTCAAGAAGGTGTATGGCCGACGAAGGAGAGAGGATGAGAAGGGTCAGCCAATAGAACCTTTGCTGCTACGGCAGATTAAAAGGGAACTAAAGGCAACACCCCCGATGGGCCTATGACACGCTAATTTGAGAACAAAAACAGAGGCGTACCAAGCTGGGCTATTTTTGCTGAGGTTCAGCGTGAGATAGCTCGTGGTTGGACACTTGGTATTGTCTCTGGGCCGGCTAGATTCGTAGCCAGGCATGATTAAAGGTTTTATGTGTAATTTATTATATAGTTTTGCTAATGGAAGGTAGAAATACCCGCCAAAAGCGTCCTTTAATCTGATGCATCTACCAAAAAAAAAAAAAAAAAAAAAAAATATCTGATGAGTTTTTAATGTGAATTATGTATAGTTTCACCAAATAAAAGCAGCAGTAATCGCCGGAAGCACTCATCGATATGATGCATCCAACAAAATAGAACAATGCAATTTCACACTAGTATCAGTTCTGGGACCAAGTCGTCTGATATGAAGGTACTTCATATGAATTTGTACTTAGCTTTTGGAAAAGAGTAGGAACATTCGCTGAAAGCGCTTTTTAACCTGATACATCATTTAAAGAAAGAAAACAATTGCAAACAAAGGTCGCAAAAAGGTTTCGAGGTCACGCAAATGAGTACCCTGCACAATTGAACACTTCCAACTTATACATCATTAATATGAAATGGTTATTTTTCCTCAGAAAAGAAATCTTCATTAATATCTTTCACATCACGCTCAAAAAAAATTTCAAAGCATGTTCAGATAGATTCTATATTCGCAATTATGATCTTCAATACCTCGAGAAGCCTATATTTTAGGGCTTCGTGTCAATGACAAATGATTATATGGTCATGCGAATCGTATGTATTGAGTTCAATTATTTTTTTTCAACATCGATTTCAATTTTAAGTAAGTCCATGAACGTTTGTGTGAAAGACCATGCATCAGCTCGTAAACGGAAACCAAACTTTCAGTATATTTCGTCGCTAAATTACGAATTGCCTTGACCTTGGATTTTGTACATATAACTCTATTCATTATACCTTTCTATACTCTCCACTATCACAGATCTCACTTTGTGGGCTAGATCTATGCCCATGAACAAATGACATTGTTGTATCAACTCTCTTCGCCTGTATGAATGGAGAAGAGGACTCGTTTTGTGAGGGCACGTTTTCGCTTTGGGCATTTGCGAATACCGGCGAAGATGGCATATTCGTCGTGGCTGCCACTTGTTTCTTCCCCTTCATCGGCGATATTCTTGGTCTTTCGAACTCTAAAATGTTATCCTCAAAAATGGGCGTGATGCCATTATTCGCCTGTGAAACGATACCATTATCCTTCGGAGTTGGCTCACCGAATAATTGAGCCCAATCGTTCTGTTCGTTATTCTCAGGACTTGATTTCAGACTGAAAGATTTGATCATCATTTGGTCGAAATCCGTGAATTTCGAAGGTGGTTGATTTTCTTTATCTTCGTCATCCTGACACACATTGATAACCCTTGTATTGGACTTTGTGGCAATCATAGGAGGTGTGGCGCCCAGAACGTCTCCAACATTTTGCAACTCTTGTGGGATATCTATATCGGTTAGAGGTCCTCCAAAACTATTCAATTGGTGCATGAAGTCATTGAGATCCAGGAAGTCCTCGTTCACATGAGAATTCTGTGCATATGCTAGATTTTTTGAGGCAGCTTGCGGAAATCTAGACATTGTTCTATTTTTGATTGCCTCATTGAGTGCAGAGGGAGCATGAGATGGCGTCGGGAATCTGTTATTCTGATGCTCGCCTGCGTAGAATGGGGATGAGTAATTAACAGGCTTGACGGTGCCCGGGGCGCTTAATGAAGATTCCTTGAGCTTTAGTTCTTTCTTATACTTCTGCTGCTGCAAGTACTTTTTTACCACGGCTTCAGGGCGCATAAAGCCCTTGTTTCTTAAAAATAAATAGCAAGCATTGCACAATGGCCCAAACATCCCATCGAATAACTTCATGTCGATGGGCTTTGATCTGGGAATGTTGAGGTAGCTTGGATGGAATTTGGTCTCAAAGTATCGCCACGTTACCGAATCAA
>JAJMGZ010000111.1:0-26350 GCA_030582795.1 Metschnikowia chrysomelidarum | reverse complement strand
ATCTCCTGGGTCGCAGCCACATATGCCCATGCCTTATCATTGGTGTAATCTTTCTTTATGAGGTCGTAAGTGGAATATGCATATTTGAAGTCCTTCATCATAAGTGACCAGTCAGCTAGCTTGCGTATTATTTGTTCGGGAGCCGACCGGTGGTAAAAGTTCCCCACGTGATTATACGTTCCAGGCACAGTAGATTGTAAGGATTCGCCCGATCCGTTGCTATTATTGAACAATTTTCGAGACACCGAGAAAAATCGGCCTGCGATCGATTTCTTGGGCGCAAGAACGCTGTCGTCCCATGTTCGTATTTTCCGCTCCATATGGGGTATCAAATAACGGGAGAGAAACTCAAAGATTTTGAGTCTGAGTGTCAGGTCAAATACCCTGGGCACTTTAATGCCGGATCCCTCGTCGTTCTTATTGCTCATCTGTAGTGTCATGTTTTGCACCTCCTGCTCTATAGTTGCGTTCTCAAGCTCGGGCATAATGCAAACCTCTGATTTTTCACATTCACTCGATTCCGGAATAGGAACGCCAGTAGATGTAATGGATAGTTCTGTTCGAAGCGTGGTTTGAAAGTCGTGAATATTGCTTTCTTCCACGCTGGAAGACCTATAGAGGATCAAAACATGGATCAATATGTCTGAAATCTGAAAATATTTGGGGAATACATAATTGCGGAATTCCACCACCATTTTTCGGATGGCTTCCATTGTATCTGTTGCATAATCGATGATGAAAACGTGCGCAACCGGATGGTTGAATGTATCGAACGGCACTACGCGATTCGAGGTGATGATCTTGCGGAACATGCTCAAGTATAAACTATGTTCCGTGCGTTGATTTCCTGTCTCTGATTTTGAAAAATTCCGCATCAAAAGCTCCAATGATGAGATACTAAATAGCGCACTAAGCTTATCGTCTGCGGGACTATGTACGGTAAGAAGTTCGGGTAAAGACGGCTCGAAACGTACAGGGAACAGCCCATAATTGCGCGTTATCAACAGCGCGTTGGTGATGCGATAGTTTTGGTGACTCGCGGGAAAATTGGCATTATTTCCGTATGGCTTGAGAACCAGGAGAGCAGATACCAGTGGGTTGATGCACAAGTCTTGAAATATGAGATCGGCATTATGAGTCGATTGAATTGATACAAGCGGCAGGTATGCGTGTTGGAGCAAGAGCTGTCTGACACCAGAGATGTCGATGCTCCCGGCTGACATGTGTGTATATATGATACCGCCGTGTTTTGGTGATTGATAAGTTGAGGATTATCGAAAGATATCAACAGGGCGCTGTTATGGCCTACATAGAACGGCCTCAAGGCAGCTGGGCGCGGCCCGTGCCACGCAATTGATCAGTGATTGAGGGACGGCAAGCTCTAGAAATTTTTCCACTGCTTACCATTAGAGTAAAAAGTATACCTTTATCGCAGATGCTTCCAAGATCATGAATGGGCGCGTGATTTTTTGAAGCTTGATATACTGGCAGTTAGGTGCTTTACTTTTAGTCTGCAGCCGCGCGATCTGTTCCCTGCTTCGATTATACTCGCTGGCTCCTTCCTAATTTCTGATAAAATCAATTTCAGAAAAAGTGTTTATTTATATTAATTGAATTTCTTATTGTTAATTTTTTTGACTTTCAAGTCACTTTGAGTAGTCTTGGAAGAGTTGTGCCTCGATTCAAGACTCGCGTGAGACAATTTGGTGCAGACCACAGAGGAATGGATAGGACATATTCTTCAGTGGAGACCAAAAAGTGGGATGTGAAAGGTAGGAGTTTTTTGACTCTTAATATGTGCGATTTCTAGAGATAATTACCTTTTTGAGAAGTGCGTATTCGCTTATCCAAATTCATGTAAATGACCGCAACTCACAGCTTTTGCAATCATATTCACATACCAAGGGGCGCGTCAGGAGAATATTTAAGCCCCATTCAGCAACCACTGTACTAATTATCAGATTATTTGTTATTTGATTGTCGTTTCGACTCTTGGCTCTCGAGAATTTGTTGATTTACATTTGCGTACACTTGGCCCCTCAATTATATTAGTTGTCGCAAGCTGAAATTCCTTGATTTGATCGCGAGTCGAATCTTTCATCATTTTTCTGAATTCATAATCGCTCTTAAAAATCAAAGAAAGAGCACCTCTCATTTGTCTCAAATATGTTTCACTCTTAAATAACCGGCACGTGACTGTAAAACTTTCAAATGATTTTTCGAGCGAAGTTGTGTCAAGTTACTTCACTAGAAACACTAGCTGGCGTGTGATTTTTTGCATCAAGCGGGAGCTGCGACTGTGTGCACGAAGGCTGTTGCAGAGCCACCGCGCGTGCTTTTTGCTAGTGCCGTTGGGCTGATATTTCTATTTTTATACCACGCCAAATCTTGTCCATCTTTTCTTAGCAAATTAGAGCGAAAATCTAGGAATTTACCGAACCAAAATTTTCGAATCGAAAACGCGATGGATGTCGTCGATGGATTCGGTCCATTTTCTTGTCGACCCCCTATTTCTCTTCAGAGCCACGCGCGCGCCGCTCGTATTGTGAAACTGAGATTCCTGCACTTACCATGTGACGCCAATCCCAGTTGGGAAATTTGTCCCAGCTGAACACACTAGAATTATCGCTTCCTTTTTGGAATCACAAGGCAATTACACAGGAAGAAAAACCACAAACCTGGGCATACAAATTTTATGCACTCTTTTTTCAGAAAATTCTAAATCTTTTTCGAAATAAATGAGGCACCTCCAAAATCTGCAACCTTATTTTCGAGTCCTCTGCTCACCGTGTGAGTATGCCCTTGCGTCTCTGAGTGCACACCTGCCGCGCGAAGTAAACAAAGATCGTTCTTCCGGGTGCCTCCCAGGGAAATTTCGCACCCTTCGATTCACGCTCTTCCTTCTCTTTCCTCAGCCTTTTTTTCCTTCCCCGGTATCCACCCGCCAACCATACACATCACACTATCACACTCGTTTCGCCTAAGCTTCAGTCGCTTTGTGTATTGGGGTCTTTTATTTTTTTCTCATTCGCTTTCATAGGCCCTTCCACTTGTTCAAATCACAGGGATCGTCCCTTCCACCTTCGCTTACCACACTCTGTCCGCCCCGCCTGGCTTTGGATTACCTCGGCTTTTAATAATTCTGGAGAGAAAACATGCATCTGTCACCACTACTAAGAAACCTACTATGGTATTTTCTCACCGTGCTTTCACTATTATCGCCCCTAGGATCCGTCACGCTGATTATCGTAGCCGCCCAGACCGCGGTCACACAGCCCGCGCTTAATTATGGTGCTGTTGGCGGCGCCATCACTGTTTTCGGTGATTTTGACGGCCTTTCATTTTACGATTCGGTGAACGCATCTTCGTTTCTTGCGCCAAGTGTGGCCAACATGCTGGCACTATATACGCGAAACGAAACGACGGGAAATATCGTGAAGATCGCAACCATAAGTGGCGGAACTGTGTCGCTGCTACTGCAATTAGGCACAGATACAGTTTTGGTGTTTGGTACGTTCACTGCGATAAATGGTCAGGATGTCTTGCCACCGGTCATTTTGAATGTCACGCTGCAAACAGTGACGCCGATCCTCATACAGCAATCACTACAGAAACGAAGCGAGACTGTTTCAGGAAGCGTGCTTACTACATTCGTTGATAATGATCTTTTATACCTCGGCGGAGATTTCGAGTTTAACAAAACCTATGGTGCGGCCGTCTACAACGTGACATCAGGGTCACTTACGTCGTTGCCATTTGAAGGTTTTGGGGAGAATTCATCCGTAAACACGATCATCAAATATCCTCCAGATAGCACCGATGGATCGATCATATTTGGTGGCTCGTTCGATACTTTGGGTCTCCCACAGCTCCTCACACACAATATCAGCGTGACTCAAAACGTGTCGACATCAACTAATTCCACCAATTCTTCCCTCATATCTGCTGAGCAGGTTATTTCGCTCAAACACGCGTCCTTCAGCAATGTCAATGGGCTTTCTTCGAATGTTGATAGCTCCGTAATCTGCCCTGATAACAGTCAGATCTGGTCTTTGGACTCTACCAGCGGCGGTCAGTGGACCGTGCTGCTACCGCTTGAGGCAAGAGGCATTACGCCGACCAAGGTCAGAATATATGTTCCTAACAATAGTCTGGATGGAATTCGAAATTTCCGATTATACACCTTCCCCAATAACGGAATAATGAATCTCACATACATTGATCCTGCCACCAACAACATTGCCTTTTGCGATGCTTATTGTCCCCTACAATTGGGGTCTACCCTACGGCTGAGCGTCGAGCAAAACATCGAGGAGGCTGACGCGTACGCTGATGACGACACTGCATATGTGGACGAGAACGGATCTTTCTCCGTTTATTACGATTCCAGAACGAAGTCCAAAAATTTAGGGTACGGCAGCAATTATCAAGAATTCGCGCTCGTCAATGAGGTCATGATAGATGCACTTACATTGACCACGACTGCATGGTATGGAAATCGGGGCGAGTTTTCGGGTTTCGAATTGTATCTGGACAGCATTACAGTGTACGGTAACGAAACTCTCAACGACTCAAATTGTGGCAGCGAGTCTGACGAAGAATCGAACTCTGCAGTCATTAACAGCGGCACCTGGCAGTCCGTCCAATCATTGTCCAGCGCCATCACAACCACTGACTACCTTGTCTCGGTGGTTGACGGAACCTCCTCCATCACTTTGTACCCCAACATTTCCTACTCGGGTAATTACTCCCTCCTTTTTTATACACCAGGCTGCTCTGCAGATAACTCTTGTGACGTGAGATCAAGGGTCAACGTCACGCTAACGGATATCAACGAACGTGTGCTTTCATCGACGATCATCTCGCAAAACAATCTCGAGAATAAATACGATTCTCTATTTTATGGCCACTTGAATAGCACTTCGAGCTCAGGTGGCAGAAACAAGGTCGAGATCACATTCGACAGCGCCATCGATGCCAGTGTATCGAGTCCATGGGTCGTTATTGACAAGTTGGTCGCCAATATTGTCTCTTTAGACAATTCTGTTTCATCGAATTCCACGAACTCCACAAACTCTACCACAAGCACATCTTATTTGATCTCATCAATGCGCCTCAACGGATTATTTGAGTACTCTTTGGCAAACTTCACCGATTTTTCTAAAGATTTGGTTTACGAAAAGGTGAATAATACTTATTCGATTAAACAGACAAACACATTTGTCGGAAACTCGACCATCAACGTCTTCAGTGGGAATTTGACGGACGATTCATTGGTTCAAAATATGATTTATTCTTCGGATAGTAATCTGATATTTTTGAATGGAGAATTATTTTCTTCCAATGTTGCTTTGCTGAACAGTAACTTAATCAGGCTAATGGTTGAGGGCTACAACTCAACAGCCAATGATACAGAGATATCAACCATTAGCAAACGGCTAATAAAACGAGATGATCAATCTATTCTCGGAGCAACATTCAATGATACGATAAGCCTGATACAACATATCAATGGTGGACTTTTAGTGTTGGGTGCGTTCACTATAAGCTTCAGCAATGGGATTAGAAACATGACTGATGACAACAGCACGACCACCACAGCCAATAATTTTGCAATCTATTCCGGTGAAAATTGGTACTCGTTTGGAAACTCATATGTACCCACCGACTTTTCCCAATTCACGCTGATTGCTTTAGATGGAACAGAATATTACGTGTTCTCCTCCACGAGTGGGGATTATGTAACATGGGATAATTCCAACAAGAGGTGGTCTTCGGGCAAAGAGAAGCTTGACATTACCGCTGCAATTGCGCTAGACAACAGTCAACAAGTCGTAAGTGGATCTTCCTTCGGTGTCTTAGACTACTATGGGGTCGATCAAGGAGTGTTTCAAAACACAAGCAGCTTTTCTAGTTTGGATATCGATATAACGAGCGGATCAGTTTTGACCTCGTACTATCTAAACAATACTTTTGGCGTTATTGGGGGTGCATTTCTGGCAAACAATTCTATTGAGAACGTCGCTATCATTCAAAACTCGAAAGGAGTTTCCCTCGATGGTCAGGTTCAATGGCCCAGTGGAACTGCTGTTACAAATTTATACGTCAATACAGACGTGGATTATTTGTTTTTAGGAACAAATGGATCGGCAGAAATTCATGGGACGAATGCTACAGGACTCCTTGTCTACAGCTTGAATAATCAAAGCTTTTCAAGTGTCCAACCTCCTGACCTATCTACGTCTGATGGATCACCTGTTGAAGTGAATGCATTAGCGCTTTACGACCAAAATTCACAGCTTTTGGTCGGCGGCAGCTTCGATAATGCTGGTTCCTTAGGCTGCGCATCGGTTTGTTTGTATGATATCGTTAACACCCGCTGGTTGAGCCCATATTCTAGCTCTCTGTCTGCATCGCTAGGCGGAGCTGTGACTGGTGCTAGATTTATTGACGCTGATGCGATACTCTTGAGCGGAAACTTGACTTTGAATAGTACACAGTTAAGTTTTGTGGTTTACGAATTTACCACAAGTTCTTTCACGAGTGCCGGAAGCCAGATCAACGATATTGGTGTCACTGGAACTGTTTCAAAATTTATTGTCAATGATAACTCAGATGGCAAATTGAATAACAGAATGGTTGCGATTGGATCTAATTTTGTCATAGGATACAATGGGGCAACCTGGTCGAGAATAGACAGCGGTATAGAAATTTCCGAGAACACTAAGTTCACGGATTTGAAGATCGCGCAGTTAAGTCTGCAGAACTCAAACAATTCTGCTCAAACATATTTTGACAACAACAAGGCTTTGATGCTATCGGGGGTCTTTAATTTGACAAACTACGGAACGGTCAATGTCGCCATTTATGATGGGAAATCGTGGATTCCCTTTGTCTTTTCCCTGAAAGATTCTACCGTGGGCCAGATCAATTCCTTGCTCTTTCAAGATCTTTATAAGTCACAGTCTTCCAGTGATTTGGCGACGAAAAAGAATCAATTAAGCACAGGACAGGTCGTCGGAATATCCTTAGCTTGCGCAATTGGATCCACTGGACTACTTGGCTTATTGTACATCATCCCCGTCTATTTATTGATGAAATCTTCGAAGAAGAATGAGAAAGTCGATCAAAGAATACACGAGGACGAGATGATGGATATTGTGAACCCTGAAGATTTGATTCACGAAATGGACGCTCAAAGAAACTATTGAGTGGCATTTTTATAGGTTTTACTAGGTAATGAATGTTACGATTTTTTTTTTACACATCAAATGTATACCGAATCTGGAAGCCCTCATTTTCTTTTCGAAGAACTTTTTTGTAAAGAGAACTAAAGAAAGAAAAGCAGACTCGCAGCATGTCAGAAAAGTGCGCCAAGTACCGAAGGCTATCCGACCCACTCAAGCAACCTTTATTCCATTATCCGCTTACTTTTGAAACACATACCCATTTGCAGGTTTCTAGGTTCCCGCATTTCGCGCAATTATCTAGGCAGAAGATTTACCCGAATGATCAATGCGCTTCTATTTCCAATCTTGCACTCCAATGCCGTAGGCTCATCAAAGGCATCATTTTTTGTTTTTGGTTAGTGCATCAGATCGAAGGGCGCTTTTGGCAGGTATTTCTACCTTCCATTAGCAAAACTATATAATAAATTACACATAAAACCTTTAATCATGCCTGGCTACGAATCTAGCCGGCCCCAGAGACAATACCAAGTGTCCAACCACGAGCTATCTCACGTTAAGATCCCAGAAATAAGATAGAATCGAAGGAATCATCATTCCCAATTACGTTGACGCTTGAGCAGTAAACGAGCTGATCACAACTACAGAATCGTACTCGAAAGAATTGTACCGCTTCCGGAATCCGAATAGTCCTAAATTCACTACTCCTCACGTACCAAGCCTACGAGGCATACACAACCACATACTAGTCCCCCTAGTACTGCATCTGTTTGAGGACAAACAAGGTTCTAAACCCGGGAGAATGTGAGAGAGTGAATGGGAACAGGGCGTTGGCCCTGGTACCTCACGTGTAGATAGAGCCTAAGGCGCCAGCCAGGCACGTGCCTGCGGGCACGTGACTGTAGCGAGCGTCTGGGTAGGACTTGAGGAGGCCGGAGGCCGACGAGAGTACTAGAAAGACCAAGCTTACTTAGGAATAGCAAACGTAATACACACGAACACACCCCGATCTAGTAATACCACGTATCACTATCTCAAACATGGTCAGCAAAAATAGCCCAGCTTGATACGCCTCTGTTTTTGTTCTCGAATTAGCGTGTCATAGGCCCATCGGGGGTGTTGCCTTTAGTTCCTTTTTAATCTGCCGTAGCAGCAAAGGTTCTATTGGCTGACCCTTCTCATCCTCTCTCCTTCGTCGGCCGTAAACCTTCTTGACCGTTTTAACAAACCAATTCAAATTTCTTAAGTTTTCATAGGAGGTGTTGAGCGGTGCTAACATCTCCCTGAGATTCATCGTAGCTGTAAACTTGAGTCCTTCCCACCATTGTTTCGATATTTCACATTCATTGTAGATGTGAGAAAGTGATTTTTGTTTCTCCATGTTTTGGAGACATAAATGACATTTCCGTAAGTCCGCGTTACCTGGCTCATCATGTAGTTTTTTTTTTTTTTTTGGTAGATGCATCAGATTAAAGGACGCTTTTGGCAGGTATTTCTACCTTCCATTAGCAAAACTATATAATAAATTATATATGTGGTACATAAGGTCCAAAGTTAAAGCGGTGTATTGCCGCAATGTCGTGTCGGTGTTGCCATTCTTCCTTGTAGAGGTTTTTCCAAAAATTTTTCCATCTTTTCTTTTGGGTTGAACTTCCGGGCATATCTCGGAAAAACTAATCGGCTGTATTGCCGGCAAGTTCTGATTTCGAATCACTGCCCTATGGAGGTGAATTTATGGAAACCTAGCCGCCGTGCCACTAGTGGAATGGTTGAAATCTTGAAATTGAATTCATGCAAAAATCTGTATTTAATATATATGCAATGTCCCCAACTCAAAATATAGATGCGGTGGCTCAATGGTAGAGCTTTTGATTCCAAATCAAAGGGTTGCAGGTTCGATTCCTGTCCGTGTCACTTTTTTTTTTGCAGCTGACTTGAATCTTTTTAGAGAAAACAGGTTGTGTATTTGAAGCATTTCGAAAAATTAGAATTTAATAGAGATTTTAAATTGGTATGAAATCTTTAATTTGGTGAATATACAGTAAACATACTATAGTTATCATGACTTTGAGGCTTGTGACTCCTCAGTGAGAGGCTGATTGTCTTCATCATCGATGTCGAAGAGGCGTGCATCAGCTTCACTAGGCTCGGCGTTCGTGAATTCTTCAAAGTCGTCTTCTGCATTGTCAAGCTCAAAGTTCACTTCCGCAGCATCTCCTAATTGGTCTTCGTAATTGTCTTCGAAATCCCCAAAAAGTTCATCCTCGTCATTGGGGACACGAACATAATCTCGGCGCCCTGGCCTGCGTCTGAATGCGATTCTTGTCACGCTCTCGAGCAACTTCTTATCGATTTTTCTGATTGTCCTCACCGTAGCTATAAGCCCGGCAAACACAATAATTCCGCCTCTGACGACCAGATTGACCACCTTATCCACGTTGTTCTCTTCAATCGGATGGAAATCGTCGTCATCGTCTAGTCTGATTTGTCCAAGCTTACTGAAACCTCCGTTACGCTTTATGCCTCTTTCATAAACAAACCAGGTGGCACCTATGAAGACTCCAGCAGGAAGTAAGACAACAAGTAAAAGCTTACCAAGAGTGAAGTTCCGGCCGTGAGCTTTATTAAATTCATTCTCATGCCCCGGACAGGCACGTACATCCCACGAATCAAATGTCTTTCCTCCTTCACATGTCGACAACGGTATCTTCCTGTAACCAGTAGGCTCGAAATATTCAAAGACGTCAGGCTTCTCACATATCTGCTTCTTTCTGTCTTGAGGTGTTAGACCCTTCACTAGTTTACATGTCCCATCGGTGTCCCTGTAGTAGTTGTAGTCGCACTCATAATCTCTTCTTGTGCACTTGCAGTTTTTGACTAGTTTCATGCCCTCGGCGATGGGCGCAGCACCGATAAAACAATCTGTGTGACCTAACGCACGGCGTAAATAGCGGGTTTCATGGCCGAACAAGCAATTGTCCGCAGACTCAGGATGTCTCGGGGTCCAGTATTCATAATCGTCCTGGAGAGGATGGTCCAAGTCGATCTGACATTGCCTGTCGTAAAATTTAGTGAAGTCGAGTGAAAAAGCGAGCGTTGAAGTGGAGTCTTTACTTTCTTGAGCAAAAATGACAAATTTTCTTGCGGTGTCGCTCGGAACAGTCGCCAAATCCCTCACAAAGACCAGCTTGTCACTGAATTTGTAGGTTTTCCAAGTATTTCCATCGTCCGTAGAATACAAAAATTCGTCCGTGGCTTGAGCTGCATTAACTAGAAGCAAAATGGTTCCTCGGTCTCCATATTCCCACATGAACACACCCTTGGCTACCTCCTTCCAGGTAATACCGCCATCTGTGGAAAGAAATGTGGAAGCTTCTTCGTAAGACGTGAGCAGCTCACCCACATTACCAACCCCGATCAAAAATCCAATAGCCGAAGAGGATGAGAAAGTGTCTCTGTAGTCGGGTCTCTCGGTGAAACCGTGAAGGTTGAGGGAACACTTCGCGAGAGAGCTTCCAATACAGCCGTACTTCTTGCCCTCGGAATCGACAGAAGGCGGCATTAATAGCGACCACTCACTTCCATCGCTATACGAAATTTTCGTCTTGAGCTTCTTTGGCTCGTTACCGGAGGGGTTGAGCACCGTGTTGGCTATGATAACGCCTTCCATATTCTCGATTCTGTCGTAGTCAACGTATCCCTTTCTGTCACGGTTCACATTTTCCAATGCTAACACGTAGGATGTTCCGTTCGAATTGGATTTTAGTATGGCTCCAAGTTCTTTGCCTTCTTGTCTTTGCGTGGTCAAATGTAAAAATACGGAGTGTGGATGAGAGTCTAAAATGGTGTATGTGCTCTGGTACTCGACTTTGAAATCACTGGGGAAATCTGCATCTGCAAAATCAATCCCGTTCGAAGTCACCTTCAATTGCAAAGCACTGTTATCCCTGATTGCTGCGACAAGAACAAAGTCCGGTTTCACTGCGAATGCGAGAATATTTTCAAGAAGGATTTTCGAGGACTGAAAGTAGTCAGTAGAGGAGAACAAACTTTTCTTGCCATTTTGGGCGGCAACACAATAAATGAGATTTTCTTTAGAGTCGACCAGATTGGCGACGTAGTCACACATATTGGATTTGAGTGGAAACTGCTTGAAGGTCACACCACCATCCTCTGTGTAGTGCGGTGTGCTTTCGAATCCTGGTTCCGCCGCGATGAAGATAAACTTGTTCGAATCTAAGGGATGGAAGACAATGGCTGGTCCTGAAGTGGAGGGGACGCCTGGAGATTGCAATTTTTTAAAGGTGTTGCCCCCGTCTTTTGAGAAATACAAAAACTTCATGGACACCAAAATGGCGGTTTCTTCCACCGGCCCAACAAGAAAAAACAATATCTCGTCATCAACCGGTACATCAACAAAAGAAATTCCACCGTCATTTGATGCATGTACAATATTTTTGTTGGTGTGAACCAAAATATTGCTGGTCAAATTAGAACTTTTAACGTAGGAATATTGATCAAATATTCCTTCGAACGTATTGAGCTTGACAGAAATAGCACCGCCCGGAGCACCGATTTTCTCGCCGAGAGTCTTACAGTCAAACTCCGTCTCGGCAATGAAGTCAGATTGCGAGGACTTCGAAAATGTACAGTCATGTCCGGCGATCAATTGTTGATGAGCGACTTTCACGCTGTTTTTCTTCTGCGATTGGCACAATTTAGCAATCTCCTCTGTGATTGGCACACACGCGCCCTTTTCCGAGAGCTTGAATAAAGGCGAGCACTCAAAGTCGGCGGCTGAACACTCGCACGCGATAGAATTCACCGCAATCATCCCGACCTCCGCTTTGTTAAGACATTGCGCATCTTGCTTCCTCCTCAAGATGGTGCTTCTGTGCCCGCGCACACAGGTTGGCCCGTTGGTTTCGGCAGAGACACGCGCATTGATTTCTTCGAAATCATCTTTTTCACACTTCTTCCCACCAAATGCACCCGCAAAATCGACACTCAAGAACACAGTTTTTGAATCTTTTTCGCCCACGAGAAGAACTTTGGTGTTTGATGAGTCGGTCCAAGTAACAAAATTAATTGTTACGACAGCCTCTGGAAGCTCGTGTACTGACCACAGATTACCCTGGTCTAATGAGAAATGGAGCTTATTCAGAATTTGGCCCTCTGGCCCATCTGCCATTGCTACCAATACGTTTCCCTGATCAGCATATGCCCCGATGGTTGGCCCTTGAATGGCTAATTTCCAAGAGGCACCGCCATCACGAGAGACATAAGTGTCGATAGACGGTGGGTATCGGAAAAATGCGCCCTTCATTCCCACAGTTAAAAGTACATCCGTAGTTTTTTGAAAAGGATCACACAGACCCGCTCCGATTTCTGGGATGAAGTTGAGCGCACAACCTTCAGTAGTTTTGCAGCTATCATCACCTGTGATTGCGAGCGGTTCCCACGTTTTGCCATCATCAAAAGAGTATCTAGTTGGAAACTCCACGCCATCTGGCGTAGCCTTTACGTCAGCAAACCACACACCCTCAACCGTGGCTGAGTTCAAAGTAGAAAGGAGACCAACGCTGGTGACTTTGTTGAATTTCAGGCCACTGGAATCGGAGAAATAGATGACTTCTTCTTTGGTACGTCTACCTTGGTAAAACACAGATAACCGTAAAGACAGTGGAGTGGATTTTAGAAAGATGATGGCGCCATACATCAACTCAAAGTCGAGGTCGGCATTTAGAAAATTATTTCCGTCTTTTGAAACGACAAGCGTCACTTCTGCCTCATTAAACTTATCTTTCTTCATCACCACGACCAAAAATGCCGACTCAATACGTACATCAAAAATGTCGCCGTTCTTGAAGTAGACGTGGTCAATAATTTCCTGCTTGCCGAAGAAGTCGGTCGTTTTCACGAGATTCGACTCGATCGTGTGGCCGAACGAATTTAATTTTCTCTGAGTACAGAAAAGGGTTTCGGGTGCAACCAGGGAGTCAAATTCTGTTTTGGAACGTGCAAACACACACTCGGCGATGTTGTCGGGGACACTGACTGGATTTGACTTAAATCCGTCTTTGGTGTAAAAAATTTGCGACGAGCACAGATGCGTCAGCATGCTGCATTCCTTGAATGTGACAAGAGCATAATTTAGATTAGCCAGGTTGAAGTTAATCGTGACGAAGTCCCATGCAGTGAAGGGCTTGCCTTTCACCGATATCTCGTATTTCAGCCAGGTCTTACCTTTGTCGTTGGTCACAAAATGGATCGAGCCCTCGCAAAACACAAATGCACGGTCGGGAAAAAACGGGTCCATTTCTACTAGTAATGGCTTAAAATCCTTGAAGTCCGGTACGGCAGTCCACGATTTGCCGTCATCTGTGGAGAGTGCCACTGCCTTATCAAACTGGGCTAACACATTGGGGGAATTATCGAAATACTCCACTTTATATGCGGGTTTGTCCCAGACCGCCATATTGACTTCCGGCTTGAAATCATCGGCGACACATAGCTGGAAGAAAAATAGGAGAACGGCGAGAAGGACCGTGGGTACCCGACGAGTTGATCTCGGCCTCATGTCGGTAAGTCTACGCTCACGGTGATGATGCGGTTATAATGTTGGATATATACGGAAATAAATAGGAAATCCAAAGTACGGTAGCCACAATAAAACCGACACAATAGGACTGATCGTTTGCTAAGATTGAAAGGAGCTCTGGGTGCTAGTCTAGATAGGAGTACGCGCGACCACCCGTGCCGACTGATCGGGAGGCGGGAGGGTCCGGTGGGGAAACATTGTGCAGGATAGTTTTGTGACAGGTTTAGGGCTAAACATCACAAGACGATTCGATCAAAAACTGAAAGATCATAATTAATAACATGCCGCATTATCCGATAACACAATAAATCTGATAATTTGTCATTGTTCCATGCATCTAGCCCGGATTTAACCGAGTTGCCACAGCCATTGTTTCGCGAGTGGGGTCTCATTCGCATGGCTTGGCTCGAACCAGGCGGAGCCATTCGCGAACGGGGGCCGCGCAGAGTATGGACCTAAATTAACTGATTCTGAAAATTGGGAACTCAAAGCAACGAAACATCTGCCAAAATTCCCAAGTATGGCAGTTGATCCACGATTCTAACGTAAGCTCCAAACGGGTACTCTTGGCCGAGATAATCACTGAGACTGATGCTGAAGTTCAGGAGACTGGTGGTAAAAGTATGGAGGTCTGCGCTCTGGATGCGCGCCACTGCCTCCAACGCGGGTCTTTGGGTCTGCTTCACTAGGATATCGAAATGACACGCTTCTCCTACCAAGCCATACAATTCTCCAAGGGCATGTGTGAGTATACTGCGCCACGTAAGCAAATCCACGTCGATACTGTTGTATTGCTCAGCCTTTGTAGTTTCTAGGAGGGGATCAGGCGTGCTTGATTGTTAGTATGCAACTGTATTCACTGGGCGAGTGGCGCTGGGCAATTGTTGTTACACGTACAGTTTGACTCGGAGATAGTGCCAGCCGGACATTTCGAGAGCGGTTTTGCAAAAATCCTAAAACCAATGGACGTGTTGCTCTGTTAAACAGTACCGAGATATCGCGTCGGATGGATTCCGGGGCAGGCTCATCTCACTGAGAAAGGCCATGTACAGGCTGGATATGGGCCGTGCGAAAAATGTATTAAATTCAGTACTGGAGAATGGATATACTGGAAACTTAATCGCTTGGTTTTTTTCTTGATTGGGCTTTCATTAGCAAGAAATCTTTTTTTTGATCTTATTTATGGTGGGCGGAAGGAAATTGTTTTATCCAATCAGGAATAATTTCCATGGCCCCAAAATTTCTGGCGCGCGTTGCTCCTGGCCCCACCTTCACGGAGGGAAATCTTACGCAAAAAATTACTACTATTTTGTGGTGTCATTGATTGGCATAAAATTAATCGGATTCATTATGTTTATAAATGCTATGCTGGAAGCTGTATTTGAATATTCGAACTATCGCTGGAGTACTCCGTGGCGGACTCCGACTCGTTGGAGGTGCTAGGGGCAATTTCGGCTGCGACCCTGGCCGATTCCGTCTCTTGCAGCTGTTTCGCCTCGCCAACGATATTCTTCCGCAGAAATTTTTTTATGTACGGCTCGAAAAATTTCGCATATTGAAATTTGATTTCAGAACTGACTATTGTTTCAGAGCTTGCAACAGTTTCAGGAACAATCTTAGAACCACCTCCTGAGCCACTCCCTACACATGCGCCGCTGCCAACGCCGGCAACAGCGTGCGCATTTAAACTCCGGTCATACAATGGGTCATACGTATGATTAAAAAGCCCATTGTTGTTTTGAAACACGTCTTTTGCAGTGGCAAAATACGTCACGTCTTCGTGAGTTTGCGTCTCGTGATCTGCCTCCCAATTGGTCCAATGATCATAGCCACTCATGTGTGTGTTTCTCTGCTCGTATAAGTTCTCATCCTTGTGACTTTGATTGTTGTTCACTTCAGCGATTGAAATCGGAATCGCATTGGAAGGGAGCGGGACACCAGGCCTGACTTTTACGATTTTCGATCCCGGGGGTAGCTCACCGAGACTCAGGGGGATTTTCACGAGCTGAAAGCTTTCTAACGCCGGCAACTCGCCTTTAAAAACCGATATCTCGGCGGTTACTGAACCATTGTCGAGCTTGGGTCGAGATAAAGTCAGACCAAAAACAGAGGTCTGAGAAACGTAATCATGGAGACGAAACCCCAGCGCGTATTTCATGGTGATCCTTGAATGATTGTGTTGATGGGGTCCTGGAAGAATTCCAGAGCGTGGCTGCAAATCCGAACGTCCGCGAGGGGATCGATAGGCGACGAAAAATGCTTTCACCAGAAACTCTTGGCACTCATGTCTGAGGGCGAGAAGCTCAGTATGCGTGTAAATCTTCTTCATCTGGAAAACAATGGTGGGTGCAAACTCATCTGGAGGGAGGCCTCTAAAATGTGTAGCATTTCGCGGTGCGTATTCTCATTTTCGCACACACACACAAAAGAGCTTCCATTACGTACTGACCAAAAAGAAAGCTTCATATGGCGTTAGGACAAACAAGCAAAAACATACTTTGATTCAAAATTTTAGAAGAAAAAAAATTCAAAAAAATATCGACAACTGCAGGATTCGAACCTGCGAGGGCAGAGCCCAAAAGATTTCAAGTCTTTCTCCTTAACCACTCGGACAAGTTGCCTACTGCACAAAGTGGCAGATTTTTTGATCGAACATAAAGGTCAAAAAGATACAGATACGCGTGTCCATAAATCAAAGAAAATTTGAACATGGTTCAGAAAAGAAATGTCAAATCATTCTGGATATTAGAAATGAGTATTTGAGCGCTTTTGGTCTTTCTGAAACCCGCCTATGGGTAAGAATACCCTCCAAAAGCGTCCTTTAATCTGATGCATTAATCAAATAAAAAAAAAACAACTCTATACACTATCTTGCCGTTCTCTAAGGTTTATTTTCGCCTTGGGATTTTTTAATTATTGAAAAAAAACAAAGACTCAATTTAATAGATCACGCCTTCAAAAACTTATCAACCATCAAAGACATCCAACAGCGGATTCACTAGCCAGGTGAGTAAAGACTGGCTCAAAGATGTTTGTCACGTCTCACGCTTCCTTTTTATTTTTGCGAAACTCAATTGCTTGTGCCCCGTGTCTAGCTCTATCCTTGAAGCATATTTCAGTAATAATGAAATAAAAGAGCTGACTTACGTCTCTAGTTGATACGTAGCCAGCGATACCAATACCCGGCCTCAACTCTTTCAAAAGAATGATTTCAATGTAATATTATTTTCTGTAATCTTCAATTGCCAATGCTGCACAGATTACATATTACATAAATCACGCGGGAAGCCGATATTAGGCGAGAATTATGCTCAATGAATATAACTGATCATTATGTCAAATCATCCAAAAGGAAAGTTTCATTTTCACTAGTGCTGAATTCCAATGTTGGCAAGCGCAATTCTTGCCCCTCAGGGACCTGATATTTAGTGAGGTCTTGATTTTTCAATTGTATCCGATTCATCAGAATCACTTCATCTCCTGCCCAGATCCCATTTTCTTTAATATTCACATGGAGACCAGCAACACAGTAATCTTCTAAACTCGGCAATAAAGTGATCCCTTTGGTATAGATCTCATCGTTTGCTAAGCGGCCTTGAATGACATCCTTGTACCTTAGCAAACCCTCTGCAAACTCTCTCAGAACGTGTCCCCGTGTGAAGTCTCCCCGGTCGATTTTGGGAAACAACGATCTGCGGTACCATTCGATAAAACCGTAAAGCCCTTCATGACGTTTGAGATTATCCCGCGCCTCTATGTCCTTTTCCAGGCCCCCCCAATGCCGAACGCCCTGAGCCCTAAATAATGAAAGCTTTCTGAGATTTTGCTGTCTCGCCAAGAGAATGAAATGAAGTAATTCTTCCCGGCCGGATTCAAGGTCAACTTCCAAATATTCGAGCTGATGAGGAATATTATTGGCCAATGTGTGAAAAAGCCCACTCAGTTGCGCTAAATTTTTAGAGTTTGTGATGGTGAGTTTGTCAAGTTCTTTTGTGTGTTTTGTGAGTACTTCTAAGAAGGTTGGGTTTGGGAGGTGATCGCGAGAGTGGCGTAGTTCAGTGGTATTTAGGTTAAGCGCCTTCAACCCAGCAAGATTAACCGACTCAGAAAGTAATTTCGTGAGCCATTCACCGGCATTAGAAGTGTCACCATTGAGACCCAAATGTGTTAAATTGAGCTGAGTTTTGCGATTGGAAAATGACAAAAAAAACTTGCTCCAGCTGGGAGCTACCTTTGAACAATCTAAATCTTTGCAATAAAAATACAACTTCCTTAAATTTGTAAAAAGATCCCCTTCAATCAAATGATCAGCCACACTGCCCAAGTCCAGTACGCTCCTATCCAAATTTTTAAATCCCAATCTGAGTTCGGTGAGAGATGTTGAAGTAATTTTGGGAAGATTGGATACGCAACAAGAAATCTTTTGCCAATCGCGCTTGAACTCCAGGGGCAAAAGCTCACTATCATCATATATGAACACGAGTTGGGGGAGTGCCCTCAACACATGTTCAAGGGCTTCTTGATTTGGTTCCTCGCAATGCTTTATGGTGACCGAACGGACACTGGTGCTTAAAAATGGTTTGTTTCTTACGGCGTGCAAAAGCACGCCTAGTTTCCTTGAGTTCATTACTGTTCCGCAATTAACCTTCCATAAATGCTGATAGTTGTGGGCCCACCTGAAAGATCTTCGGTTGATCAAGACAATGATGTGGTAAAGGCGACGGACCGCGGGAAAATATAAATTCTTAGAAATATAACACATCTTTATGAGGTCGGGAGCCTGAACGTACTGAAAGATTAGATCAAGAATATGCTCGAGGAGCTCTTCCAACGACAACATTTTCTAATTCTCAAGAAATTCTAGGGGTTTTTTCAACAACTATGTTTAGTTCCAGATTGAATGGCTTTTGAATGAATTCTTAAGTTATATTGCGCTGGCGATGAGAAAGATGAAGGACATGAAATCGAGAGCCGCCGGCCTCAGAGGTAGTGTGGTACGACGCGTCTACGCTATGGGCAAGTTTGAAAGATAACACAATTTCCACTTTATTCCGTAGTTAGTTTCAAAACCGCTTAAGCTCATTATTTGATACGGTTTCTTCTGGTAGAATACCGCTCAAGAGAAAAAGAGAAGCTGGAAATTTTTAGTGGGAAAATCCGACTATATTTTTTCATCCATGATTTGCCACTCAAGCAGCTGCGCCCCATTAGTAACCATAACATTAGCATTCTGGTTCAAAAAGACCATTGTCTATTTGCCGAAGGGCGTAATTCGCGCTGCTGCAAGGATCGCTTGAGTTCTGGGGCGCGACGATCCTTTCATTCGGACATTTTCGGGTCCGCTTATCGTCAAAGCAAGCATGTCTTGAAGAACGCAATCATTACTGAAAATGCTGAAACTTCCTAAGAAATCTTGTCGCGCATTTTCTTCCTCTAAAGAGCAAAAACATCAGGAATTATACTTGTAAACTCAAAACCGGGGACCACTCAATGGATTATCCTCGATTTGTAAGATTGGCTGCAAACTAGATTTTTATGTTCATTTCAAAATCATTTCAGATTAGGCCATAAACGTTTATCTCAAGCAAGAACATGAGTTGAAAGTAAGTACAGTATTTTTCTAGCAGTGTAGTATTTAACCAAAGTAAGTTGCACACATTAAAAAATATACACCCAGGAAATCGGATGATCATTTTTACTGAGTTCATGAGAATAGACCAATCCGGAAATGGGAAGACAGAAAGCGCAACACCGGATTTAACTTATTGGTAGATTTCGGATGGTGAGGGATCTCGGCATTGCGATTTGCCGCGCCGACTTTGCACTTGTCGAAGCGCGTATCACAAGGTTGCAAATTGGTTTTTCTTCAAAACATTCGACACCAGAAATTTGCGACATAATCCAGAGCAGTCATTTTTCCAAAGCAAATGGCATACAGTGATGTTCTCAGAAATATTCACCTTACTCAAACACTACAGGCAGATTCTAGCGATAGTCCACCTTGGGCTTGCGTGCTACACAATCCGGTGCCTCTTCAACCTCACAGTTGAGACAGTTTCCGAATGGAAAAGCGATCAGACTGATTCATCATTCAGTAGCAAGAAGCGGAAGAAGAAAGTGAGAAGATGCGGGAGTGAATCGTCACATGCAAATACTTATTTGACTGAAAGTTCCGACGACAGCTCTTCGCTTTACTCTGACACGATTAGAATGAAATGGGACTGCAGCAGAAAGAGAAGAAAAGAGATGGCCGCCGTGTGAGGAACTATAGACAAAGCCAGACGACACAAATGAGCTCGAAAAACCTGCACCCCATATATGACTCATTTGTTATCCCGTCAGATTATCGAGCTCGAACACCAACTATAGTAATAAAAGGTGAGATGACTTCTCAAAGAAAAATAGATAGCAGCAGAGAAAGGGAGAGTTACAACCTAAAATTTAGATTCCATTGAGATGTACATGATTCTAAGGTACCAAAAATAAACTAAAAACTAAGCAAAAATATATCGACAACTGCAGGATTCGAACCTGCGAGGGCAGAGCCCAAAAGATTTCAAGTCTTTCTCCTTAACCACTCGGACAAGTTGCCAGACTTCCGAAAATGGGTTTTTGGTCATTAATAAAGAACATGATTTTGTTAAAAATAGTCTTTGACTCCCACTTACGAGTTTTCATCCCGAATTTTCAGGAGCATTAGCCTGCGAAGTGGGGGAAAAGAACCTGATTAGTCAGAAGGGGGGCAATGCGATTGAGATTTCCATTGCCACGTGCTATCAGATTACAGTTTTTCTTGGCTTTAAGACATAAATGTGTTAATTTGTTATCAAAGTTAGTTTCCGCAGTTTGAGGTCTCAAGAGACTCGCGAGCCCTGCAGGACGCGAGAACATGCGCACACTGCAGGCGATGAAACTTTAATATAAATTTTTAAAACAACTGAGAAACCTTGCGAATGCTTCGATATGTCAATAACGTGAGTGGCACCAAAAATTTGTACTCGAGGTAGTGAAATAAAATCATGGCTGAGAAAAGTGGTGATCGGTGAAGTGCTTTGTGAGGTAAGAATGTGCCCAGGATTATGGCCCCGCGAAATGAACAGAGCCGCCTCCATCGCGCGCGGCCCCATACTCGTCTCTGGGCCATAGCGGTCTATCCAGAGAAACGAAAATAATATCTCAATTATGTCCGCATGGCAACAAGTTCAGGATGACCAGGGTAGAACATATTATTACAATAGCGAAACACAAGAAACAAGCTGGGAAAACCCTGAGGTTCAAGTTCTGAATGTGTGGAAAACATACACTACTGATGACGGAAAGGAATACTATTACAACGAGACTACTGGTGAGACTACGTGGGACAAGCCAGCAGAACTTCAAGAATCAACTGAGACATCAGAAGATCAACTTACTGATAAGAATGACGAAGAAAAGTTGCACGGCACGTCATCCGGACTACTGGACATCGATCAAAAATTGGCCCTGGAGCCGTTGCTCGGGAGCACCCTCGTGAATGTCCGAGCACCTGTGAGTGCCGAGGAAGGAAAGATAAAATTTCAAAATATGCTTCAAGAGGGAGGTGTTGATTCCACATGGTCATTTGAAAAAGTTATCAAAACTTTCATTAAAGATACAAATTACTGGGCCGTAGATGATGCGGTAGAGAGACGTAAACTTTACGAAGATTACTTGGTGAGCAAGCTCGAGCGAGAATCTTCCAACAAACTGGGAATGATCGATGAGTTCAAGAAAAACTTTCAACGCGAAATCCAGAGTTACTTGTCACAGGGAAAAATCGTGCCCAAGACACGCTGGATTTCAGCGAAAAATTCATTGACCAAGGACCAAAATCCCATATTCGAACACTCGATTCTACCTGAATCTGAACTCAAAAATTTATACTTGGAACACACCGGAAAACTAATATCCGAGGAAAAGGAAGCATTGCAAAAAGACAAGGATCAGGCACTTGGAGAACTAGAGGGTTACCTTTTACAGATCACTTCAGGCGAAGCAAACGAAGACATCTCCTGGAATGCTCTATATAAGCGTCTAGAGACGGATGCACGTTTCAAGGCAAATAAGCATTTACAGGTTCTCAACAAGCTCGATATTTTACGTCTTTACTCGAAAAAAGTATATCCCATAATTGCTGGCAAACTACTGGCCCAAATCACCGCTGTTGAGAAGGTCAACCATCGCACAGATAGGCACGCACGTGAGGCATTCAAAAAATTTATTTCGACGAAGGAGATTAATGCTAATACACTGTTCAAGCACTTTCTTCCAGAGCTTGAAAATGAAGATGTGTTCATTGAACTTTGTGGCCGAAATGGGTCAACACCGCTCGAATTATTTTGGGATGTGGTCGAGGAGAGAAGACAACTCCAAAAAGTCAAGAAGGATTTGGTGGAACATAGTCTTCGTGCACATATTAGTCAAAACTCAATTTCCATTAATTATGAGGATGCTCTTGAATCATTTGAGCACTTTTCGTCGATTTTGATGCAGGTTAAGGATGAGCGACTTGCAAATGTGGACTTGAAATCTGAAGAAGGGCTGAAAGAGATTGAGGTTATTTATGAGACTTTGAAAAACGATCTTGCGTCACAAAAACAGCTTGTCCAGGTTAACTTCGAGAAAGACCTCGATGGGCTGATCATGCGCTTGGCGGAGTGGATATCACAAAGAAGGGACAGCATTAATAAGGAAGTGATTATTTTTGAGAGTCAGCGTGGCAACGTACAAGAAAATAAGAGCCAAACCGAAGATCAACCAGAATTGGCAGAAAGTTCACCAAATGTTAGCGTGATCGCAGTTTCGGATAGATACGCGCTGGTAATAAAGACACACGTCAAGCTTGATGCCTGGAGAGAGAGCCTTGGAAAACTTGATGTGTTTGTTCAGATAGATTCTTCAATCTCTCGTTTCTACAAGAAAGAGAGCGCTGAAGAAAGTGATAAGAAGCTCAAAGATGCCCTAGCCCAATGCGTGAGCCACGTTGCTACAGTGATCACGAGGAGTCTCACGAGAAAAAGGGCTGCTACTGAATCCTTTGTTCTGGATCCAAAGCGTAGTCGTCCCGATGGTGAGAAGAAACCAGTGCTCATGAATTACTGAGCGTACAGAGATTTTCTGCTTTCGAATTCGTCGGCGAGTAAATAAGCTGATAATCGTAACTTTGATAAATGCATAATCCATCAGAAAGGAGCTTCTTAATATCATTCACTGAAAAAGATTAGTCGAGAAACGGCTTTGGGAAGCCTGTGGTTCTCCACCTCGCGGGTGAGTGAAGGTCTGAGCCAAACTGCAGATCCGCTGGAGTGACATGTTTATTTCTTCATATGTGTGAGCACAACAACAAAAACCTTTAAATTTATTGCACACGGAGTTTGATTGCCCCACGACTACATTAGCAAAGAATCCCTCGATTTTCTTCAGTGCAAACTTCTGTACTCTCTCACCATTTGCTCGCAGACAACTGCCCAAAACCACTAATAATTCAATTTCTGATCATGAGAGAAAGATTTCATTCAGGATTACGAAATACTCAACTGTTTTTTCTTTTAATTGATTTTTATCCTAACTCAATTAATCGCTTGGCCCACAGCCCGCGCTCTGCTGGGGGTCGACCCGCGCGGGACTGCACCGACACCCCACTAATCACCAAGACTAGCTCACCGTCCGTCTTGTAGGAGATAAGTTGCTAGCTGTTGGAAATGGTATGTCTCGCATCGAACTAGAAAAATGATCGGAATAGTCTGATCTCAAAAATTGATTATCAATAAGTGGTAGTGCCAATATCTATCAATTGGGCCGGCGTCCTTGCCGAATTCGCTCATTGTCTAAGCCATGCTCTATAGCTTCCCATATATGCTACAGCGGTCATTTTCTCATTTCGATCCTTTCTTTCATCCAATAAAATACTAATTTTCTAGTCGCAATCATTGAAGCCATACTTGACCGCCGTGCGGACCTCGCTCACGGCAGCGATCTGCTTAGAGGACTTCTCGTCGCAATTGGTGGAACGTCATAACCGCCCTGAAATCGAGGTGGACAACTCGCACAACCCGGAACTTCTCTTAAACACAGTAACAATAGCGAGAAATGAGCACGAGAAGATATTTATTGAGCCTTCCGTGAATTCCGTCAGAGTGTCTATCTGCATAAAACAGGCCGACGAAATTGAACATATCTTGGTTCGCCAATTTACGCGGTTCCTTACGCAAAGAGCAGAAAGTTTCTTTATCTTGCGAAGAGTGCCTGTAAAGGGGTTTGACATTTCATTCTTAATCACGAATTTTCATACTGAGCAGATGTTAAAGGATAAGTTAGTCGATTTCATCATTGAGTTTATGGAGGAAGTCGATAAGGAGATCAGTGAGATGAAATTGTTTTTGAATGCGCGGGCCAGAGTGATCGCTGAAGCTTACTTGACGCCGTTTGATTAAGCTTGAAGTCGATACAAAGTAGGTGTTCGGCCGGTTCGAGTGTGTAAAAGTATTAAATATAAGACAGACTAGAAGCAAATGTTCTATAATGCACTGAAGACCATCAGTCAAGGTGCGTAATTAGCTATTCTCTACACCCGTACTACTCTCAACCTTCGCGTTCACCAGTTGTGCTAATGGTGATCGCACAAGTACAGGGCTACTTTTCGAGGACTCTGCATCTACTCTAGGATGAGAATCCACATTTTGCGCAGGTGTCGAGTGATTTGACCCTGCATCACTATGTGTTGCTTTGGCGAAGCTCGCTCTTTGTTGTGGCCGCACCGGCATTTCTTTGGGCGAGCGTCCCAGAGCGGACAGTGGCGAGTGTGTGCTGATCGGCGTGTTTCTTAAACTACTGACGCCGCCTTGTTGAGGATGATATCCTTGTCCTTGCATCGCCTGAGACGCGTCAAATGGTAAATAGTGCGTCTGATTTGATTGCCTGAAAGTTTGGTTGGCAGATGTAGTAGATGCCGATTCGACGTTTCCCTTACCAGCTGCCATGCTATTCCCAGAATATGGTGACATATTTTGTCCCGATGAAACGTTCCGCTGCATAACTGGCCTCTGCTCATTCGCAGGAGACGGCCTGGTGTATTGTTGTGGCGCTTGCTTTGCTTGCTGTTGCTGAGGCAGTGTATGAACGTGATGCAGCGTTGGCAGTTGCGGCAGGTGTTGCAGGAGAGGCAGTTGATTCGTCCCTTGCCCAAATTTGTGCATCTGCTGTTGGACACGCAGATCCGGTTTGATAGGTTGATGCTGCTGCGGAAAGGATTGCTGTTGATTCTTTTTGTTGTAGTCAATCGTAGGTACATTGGGTGTCATGATCGGTTGCTCACTACTTTCATTCAACAATCCAGGAATATGATTCATCACCAAATCTAACTTCTGAAGAGAATCGCCAACCTGAACAAATCCCTTGGCAGAGATTTTGAGCACCCATCTGTAATCGTAAACCTTTTCCTTGAAGTCTTTTGTCTCTTCCTTGGATGTGGAAGAGATGAAAAGCAATGCAGCAAACGTGCCTATGAGCGTGAAGTTGCTCGAGGCCGAGGAATGCCAGAACGAATGAATGTGCTCCGGCTTCAACTCCTTGACAAATTCTATGGACGCAAGAAGTCGCGTCCGCGCAGCAGAACGGCAAACATGTAGCAAGTCTTCAGGAATTTTGGATCCGTGAATGTTTTGTTGGTACAACGTAGTAATGATCTTTCGATGAAGTGTGAGTTCGGCGGCAAAATATGCGAGCTGTAAGTAACCGTTAGAGCATAACTTGCGTGGCTGCACAGAGTTCATTTGAAGCTCGACAGGGAGCGAGTGATACCATGTTCTAAGTTTCAATTGAATCGGTTTGGCAATTCGCAAAACCTCGTTAATGTCTGTGAGTTCTTTCATGGCCTTCATTGAAAAAAGCGAATTGAGAATCTCCGAGACGATCTTGGATAGGCTAATCAAATTCATAAAATTCTTCTTGCCATTATTAATGTCCGAGGAGCCTTCCTTCAAATCGCCATCCCCGTGTTTTTCAGGGAAGTCTTCTTCCGCCAAATCCAGCACTACCCAGTTTATGTCATTGATATGCGATGGACGCGAATTTTTCAAAGACAACCACTTGTCCTCCAAGTAGACTGCCCATGCAAGCCTTTTGCGGAGCCCGCGCTCCCATTTGGGTAGTTTCCAGCTATCGCAATCTAAGCCGAGTCCAAGTTCTTCCAGTAGGGCCACCACTTGCGAGCACAATACCCAGTCATTGTAGTTGGAGTCATTAAAGGCAGCTGTGAGCGAGGCCAGTGCCATGCCGAATGAGTTCACGGGAGCTTGAGCGACATTCATTCCCTGCAAGATGTGCTTGCATTGGAGAAGCAATAATCCCGCTTGAACCGCACTCAACTTAGGTCGCTTCAAGATTTCTAGGATGTAATTGTTGATGCCGATTCGTAAAATGTGCTCTACATTCGGTTTGGGAAACCGGTTGAGGTGCGGGTCGTAGTCCCACCACTGGATTGCTAACGCGTATACCGCCGCCAACAAGGGCGCACTAAATTCGCGATGCGTCCGAGAGTATTTCT
>JAJMGZ010000110.1:0-27218 GCA_030582795.1 Metschnikowia chrysomelidarum | reverse complement strand
ACCACCCGATCTTTTACTCGATCGATGAGATGAAGGATGAACCCAATGTTCCGTCACTTTTGAAGAAGATCATTTATGAAGGGCCCGATAAGATCATCAAGTACAAGAACTTCGAGTTCATTCGGGATCATATCTCCGACTACTTGGACTCATTGATCCAGCGTCAGAAAGATTTGGGGATTATTGATGAAGACACGCCGGTGAAGACGTTACCCACCTATCCATTTGCGCACTGGGCCAAGACCGATTTTGACTACGTGAATGGCTGGTCCAATCCAAAATCCACCAGTGATCCTAAGCCGAATTATCTGGCCGAAGTGAAGTCTGAGCGCATGTACGGTAATGAGTAAGCCCCCAAGAATTGAGTATCATTTGCGTGAGTCCCTACTGGCTAGAACATACTATTCGCTATGATACCACATCCCCCGCTATATAGAAATATATTTGCCTCAATTGAAAAGATAGCACTTAAAAATTTACGCGATCCTTGACCTCGCAATTGGGCTTGCTTTTTCGAAAGACAGCGTGCCAAGAAAGATCGTGCGGCTAAGCGCCAAAAGCCCCGTCTCTCTAGGAAAATTAAGTCATCGCGGCTCGCCTTTTTTTCCCCAATATAGGAATAAATTCCTGTTATTTACCTAAAAACATTCAATTCTGTAAACATTTTAATTTAACGTTTCTTTTTATGGGGGGAAACAAATCCCTTATGGAGTATAAAGGAGGAATTTCTTGAGGGTCGATCAAGAATAAGAGGCAGGACCCTCGGCGTGCATACAGTGCGATGCGCAACCCAAATACAGGACAATGGCCTATCTTATTGTTCTTCGCTTGCAATATCTGTAGCTACAGTACGGGTTTCCCGAAAAGAAAAGCCCCGGGATTTTTTGCGGTTTACCTTTTCGGAACTCTCATTAAATATGTCGCGGCCCGCATTCCGCTCCAGCCTCTCGTCCCATGCTCTACGCAGGCTTCTTCCTCGAGCAATGTCAGACAGTACCAAACTGCACGAAGTGAAAATTCACCAACTTAATGATGAGGTGGCGGGCGGGCTGGAGATCGAGGTGGTACAAACGCAGGTATCTGATACCAGCGAGCTGTATCCTGATGGAGGCTGGAAGGCGTACCTGGTGGTGCTCGGGTCGTTTATTGGGCTCTTGGTCAATTTCGGCGTCATCAATTCCATTGGCGCCGTGCAAGCGTACGTGCTGACGCATCAGCTCGCCAATGAAAAAGTGCTGTCAGTCTCCTGGGTTTTCTCTATCTTCATGTGTCTCCCGTTTTTCTTGGGAGCTTTGGTGGGTCCTGTGTTCGATAAGCGTGGGAGCACTTTACTTCTCATCGCGTCCACGATCTTGCTTGTCATCGGATTCATTGCCGTGAGTTTCAGCAAATCAATCGTCTCGTTCGTATTCTCCCTCTCACTCTGTGTAGGCACCGCCCACGCCCTCGCAATCCTGCCGCTCGTATCTCTGCTTAGTCACTGGTTTCTTTTGAATAGAGGAAAAGCTCTTGGACTCGCTACTTTGGGTGGATCTGTCGGGGGCATGATCTGGCCTCTTATTTTACAGGCATTATACAGTTCGGTCGGATTTCCATGGGCCATGCGCATCGTCGGAGCCATCTGTTTCTTTCTTTCGGTGATCTCGGTGCTTTTGGTGAAACTGCGATTCAAACTGGGTTCGTCGAGTGAAAAAGAGGACTCGAAAGACAAACTCAAACGCATAGCGGTTTCAATGAGAAACCACCTTGACTTCCGCTTCTTCCGCGACCCGAAATTCACCTCGCTTGTTATTGGCGTGTTTCTTACCGAGGTCGCCTTGATGAGTATCCTCACCTACTTGGCGTCATACGCCCTTGCCCATGGCTTTAACGAAAAGGACTCTCTATTACTATTAACCATTCTTAATGCATCGGGAATCCCCGGCCGGTACATCCCGGGAATTTTCGCCGACCGCTACGGTTGTTTAAACACAATGGTTCTTATGCTCACGGGATTCTGCATCTCGATCTTTGCCGTGTGGATCCCGTTCGGTCATATACGGAAGGGTCTATACGCATTTTCCGTGCTCGGGGGATTTTTCAGTTCTTCCATCTTGAGTCTCACGCCCGTATGTCTCGGATCATTTACCCCCGTTGACGTATTCGGTCGCTGCTACGGACTAATGTATTCGGTGGCTAGCACGGGCATCTTATTTGGTGTCCCTGTCGGATCAGCTATCATTGGCAATAGTTCTCGGGCAAGTTACCAGAAATTTGCGGTATTTTGTGGAGCGTTTGCCGTGGCCGGTACTGTCTCGTGGTCCACATGTCGATTCCTCATTGCTGGTTTCAAGTTCAATAAAAAAGTATAATCAGCGTCTCCTTCTCGATCCTTTTGATGCCTGCATTGCTGCTTTTGACGCCTCAGCAGCAGCCTTTTCGGCATCCGTAGCAGCCTTTTGTTGTGATCCGGCACTTGGTTTCTCGTAGGCTTCTGCCTGCATTTGCTGGAATTCCTTGGCAAACTCTGGTGCCACGTAAGGAATCACATATGGGAAGACAATAATCGCAAGCGTCACGAAAAACAAGATCGAATAAAGTTTGCTGCGAAATATCACCCCAAGTGGACTGCTCATGACAAAGGCTACAAGTTTCCCGTCGGCGGACTCGTAGTATTTTTTGAAGCCGACGACATTCACTGAAACGGGGGTTTCCTGGGTTATAATCAGCTTAGAAGAAACATTATATGAAACGCTTCCTAATACATCTTCAAACGCTTCGATTTGGTCATTGCTAATGAATACTTTGTACCGTGAAGATGCAATCACGAAATCGTAGGAGTGGAGATGAAGCATGTACTCACCCGCGGCCAACTCTGAGAGAATAAAATTGTAATTCTTATCTACTGGCGCCGTCATTTCTGTAAATGGCTCTTCTTCGATTTTTCGAAGGCGGACATCGATTCGGCTCTGGAAATTGAACCCATTGACAATGTTGGATTGACCCGAATTGGCGGCTCCTAAAGCATCGCCAGGTATATTCTCAAAGCGGCCGAAGAGTGTCGCTGCATGAATTGAGCGGAGCGAAAGCGCCCATAATAGAATATGTAACATTTTTGGGGTTCAATGATATAGTAAACAGAACTCGTTTTTAGCTAGCGCTCACCAACCTCCATGGAGAGCATTACCCGGCGCAAGCCGCACGCGCGCATCCTATAAATTTTACCCGCGCCCACCATCATTTGACGGTTTTCTTCTTTTTTCTCTATTGTACACGAATGCGTATTATTGTAGGGCTACAATTCCCAGGTTTTCCTGAATCCCAGAATTGCGGCTCTCTACAACGCATCCCAGAGTAATAGTGGGATTTTTGGACGTGGCTGATGCTCATCGCAGATGACGGCCACGCATTCCAGCTTTTCCAAACACTTTTTTGGTCACCGCCGTGACCTCTTCGTAGCCATCGCTCCCCATCGATCATAACTGTAAAGCCCGAAACCTATGAGGCTGAGTCCTAGCACCTGCTGCGACGACATCACCCCCAACCATTTTTCGGCATCATCGCCGTCACTTGTGGTCACAACTATACTCACCAAAATAATCACTATCCTCTTCATCATCGAAGCAATTGAGTACGTGAGCGCGGGAATCGACCCGAGAAGGTAAAACGATATGAGCGTTTGACCGAAATGGCAGAGCGATATGAGCACGATGATCATGATTACTTTAAGAGCTTCGGTGCCGCTCTCGAAATTCGATGTGACTAGCCCAGGATCCGAAAGTGAAAAAAACATATCGTAGAGTTCATTGCTCGTAAAGCCAACGGTAGATGTGCCGAATCCAATGATGGCAATATAAAGAATCACCGTGAGCTTGTCTGGCTTAGTGGAACCGATTAAGTTGTTTGCCCATGGATTGACACTTGTTTGTGCGTCTTTTACTTGTTTCATGTACGGATTCGTGGCCGAATGCGGATCCTGTTGACTAAGATTTAAGTCGGATATCGAGTACGGCAAATGAGAAGTTGTGCGGTGGGTAAAGTTTTTGGCGATCGTTTTCGGCAGCATCAGGAAAAATTGAGAATTCGTGGTGCTACCTAAAGGCGTTGAAGGGACGGTGAGGTATGACGTGTAAGGGGAATTCTCGATCAGACTATCTAACGGTCTCATTTCCAAAACGTGCAGCACCGTATCCGTGGAGGATGCCTGATCCCACGTGATCAACTCTTTGCCGTAAATCTGTTGCGTGACAATAAACACCACGCCCAAAATACAAAATAATATTCCCTTTAGGTGTTCCGTCTCGAAGTACTGAATCATGTATGAGTTAGCGGTGCCGGCAACATCGGCACGTATAATCAATATCACGCCCCCAAGTAAAGGCAAAAGCAGAAGACACGTCAGCATCGGTAGTTTCACCTTGTAGAAGATCCTGTATCCTAGCACGAGAAGCATAGGCGACAATGCCTTGATACTTGCCACGGTAGCAACAGGGACAATCTGAGTTGCGCGGAGGGACACGTATTTTCCCGAGGACTGGAGCAATCCCAATGGTAAGATTTTAAACAAGACATTTTTCCGAAATATTGGTAAGTTTGAGTCGAGTGGGACCGACCCGGGAGAAAACGAGTCGCTGAGTTTTGGGTGGATGCGGATAATGTGGATTAGGCAAAGTGAAAGTGCTCCACTAAAGATAAACTGGATCTGAGCGAGGAAGAACGGGAAGGGCAATTTCTTCAACACGTATTTGGTAGTCTGAGAATTAAATGACAGAATTGCATACCAGATGAGACATAAAAACACGGTTTTAAGCGCGTTGTAGCCGTGCTGTTTCATATTTTACCCCTGGCCGATCGATCCCCGCAATGTATATTATTGCCCATTGAACTAAGTCGCACCCAGTTCGAGGGAGTGCACATAGGCGCATCACCAGAGATAAACTCGGCCATTGCTATCTCCAAGCACGAGCATCAATTTACCACGAGAGATTTTTTCCTCCTCACAAACCTCGGTATGCTTGAATGCTTGCATCGCAGTCACGTGTCCTGAAATTAGAGGCTTTAAATCGGCAGACTGAAGCATTTGTAATGTCCATCCACGTTCATTCACGTGCAAATTGTAAATTTGCAAATTCACCTGCGGCGACGCGTAACTCACAAGCACCAATTCTTGGTTCCAATATGTGTGCCGATACTCGGTTTTGAGCAGTTCCACGAGTGAATCATTCACCTGTGCGATTGATACCGCGGAGATGCGGCCGGGTTTTAGCGCAAGCAGGGTAATTTCCTCTCCGTTCAAAGTAAACATTTTCAACACATTATGATACCGGGTGCTCTGAACTGTACAGATATTACCAGTGTCGTTTGATATAGCCACAAGCATTCCTGGGTTATTTTGAGATAAGGAACTGGTGATTCGTCTGACGAATTTGAACCGAGCAAGATCCCATTGTATAATTCCACCGTCGGCATCAACGCTGAGACAAACCTTGAATGTTTTGCTGTATGAAAAAGATCGTATGGCAGCCAAATGTCCCCGAAGTACAGCGTGGAATGATACGCTCAAGTGAGGCTGGAAAGTGCATTTCCAAACGTGAATTATGCCGTCCTCCGACCCTGTGATGAAGAATTTGTTGCCGATCTGAAGAAGCGCAGTAATGTTGGTCAGGTGTAAATTCATGAACAAGGTGGTGTTGATGAATAATGAGCCATTACCGAATTTGCTTTTTCCGGGCAACGGCTTTCGTATCAAGACTTGATCCTCCGACAGCGTGCATGCCGGTCTTCCAATCCATTTTCTTGATTTAGCGCTCACTTCTAGTTTCTCAATTGGGAGTCGAAGTTTGGACTCGAATGTGCACACGGGTGGCTTTCGATTCGCTCCATCGAGTGATAACAGAACATATGGATAATTGAGAATTTCTCGAGCCGTATGCGGTTTGGCAAATAATTTGATTGGTGTCTGTCCGAAATTATTGATCATCCCAATCACCGCACGTTTCTCCATGTCGTCCTTGATATTGTCAAGATTAATGGCTCCATCGTATGACAGATGATGAAATACATTCAATGCATTTACTGCCTCCTCTCCGTTTTGCTTGTAGCCAAAAATCAAGTCGATCCAGTGATGCAAATTTGCAGACACGCGGGCGCTTTCAAGTGCTTCTCTGTTCTTTGCAATAAAAACTTTCGGGTCGCCTTTCGCCCATTTTGGCAATTCTACATCATTCGTGCTATCTCCATTTTGAAGCTTACCAAATTCAAAGTGATTTTTGTTCGTCAAGAATTCGGGCAAGTAGAAAAACTCAGGGGTGAGCTCTCTGACATCAGTAGTATTGTCCTTGGATGCAGAAATCCACGCTTTTCCGACAGAGTTGAACAAGCGATCAGCATGATCAAACTTTCCTCCCTGAAGTAAAAGATAAGACTGGACATAGGGCTTGACACGGATCAAGTAAGATGTCACGATCATTGCGGATGAGTAGTGCGTTCCGTAATGAAAAGGCGGAGCATTTTCATCATCCATGCTCGCTAAGGCCTCGTACCTCTCCTGGTACTCTGCAGCTCGCTTTTTTGTTTGCGCACCCATGGGTTTCGAAAAGTCACGAAACACCTTGGGGTCCCCAAAGTCGAGCTCTTCACTTTCGTAGTCGGCAATCACCCACGGGAATATAGGATATTGAGTCAAGTCATTAAACGTTCGACCAGCCATGGTGTTGATACACATCAAGTAATAGAAATTCGACATTTTTCCCATTTTCCATTTCTTCGTAATCTCGGAAAAACTCGAGCCATTAGTAAATCCACTGGAAAATGCCATGGCAAGCCTGGACTTGATGTGTAATCCAGAGCTCAGTGCTGTTTGCGCAAGTTGCAGAGACGAGGAAGAAACATCTAATGTCACCTTCAAATCTCTATCCAAAGTGTCGCCTGACAAGTATGGCGAGAGCTTTGTGTGAACTGCATCGCGTTGCTTGGCCGATATGCAAGTAATGAGTAAACTGGCCCCGTCATTGAGGAAAAGTTCAAGCGCAATATCTCTTAACAAAAACTTTCGCTTACACACACAAGCGAGACTTTCTAGGCTCCATACCTTTGTTCTGTGAGTCTCCGAACCCTTTGTATCATCCTGCTTAGGTTTAATAAATTGAAGGTAGGGGTCTCTTAGCTCTTGTGGTGCCTCTTCGATATCGACTACGTTACCATCCGCGCAATGAAAGAAGTTGTCAATAAAGTAGATATGGCTGTATCCCAATATCATCAAGCTTTCCACGGCATCCAAGCCATTCACTCTAGTGATATTATACAACGCCTGGATCTGATCACCGAGGAAAAGACTGCGAAGAACTTTTCGATTTCTATCCTCGCTTGAACCTCGATTATTCGTGGAGGTTTCACTGAGCTCGTCAATTTCCTCGTACTCATTCAAGTCGACTTCAAGAGTAGAGCTTTCCAGGATGGCCAAGTCTTGGATCCCAAATGCTGAAAGAACTGAGTCGATATTTGTGCCAGAATGTTGCTTTATATCAGATGTATTGATTTGCTTCATGGGCACTTTCACGTTATAACTGAGCTTCTCGGATTCTGGTAATTGATCTTCCCCGACAAATAACATTCGCATCCTATCGGTTCCCTCGATATAATCCAAAACTAGATCCACATCTGTTATGGGCGACTCTTTAAGCAACCTTTGAACACCCAACTTCAAAGCACTATAGGATGATGAATAAAAGCGAACATTCTCTTCCATATCTTGAACTTCACGGTTATGCTTCATCTGTTCACCGGCTATCGTGATGGATTTGAGTGACAGGCAGTCTTTTTCGAAGATCTGTAATTGAGCATTGTTCATGAAACCTAAAGTTCCACTGCTATTGAGAACAACTTGTATCATATCAAGCATACTGTTCTGACCGACCCCTCTCAATTTACTGAGTCTGAAATGGAAATTCTTGTTAAAAATGTGCCGGATGGTGGGAAACTTTTGAATATATCGAACAGTCTCCTCGTCATTGTGTGTGGTCAAGAATGCAAAGAATTCTATGAGAATATTGCTTGAATTTTGATAGTCTGATACTTGAGTGAGCTGGACCAAAATAACATTAAACTCATTTTCCCTCATCACTGTGGCGGACCTTAAAAAATTAAGGACATGTCCGGAAAGCTCGATCTGTTTTTCGAGAGAGAACTTGAGAAAATTTCCCATTATGAGCTCAATAGTCATTCTCAAGTTGGTATCATTGAGCACCAGCGATTGAAGAATCAAACCCTGTTTGTGAAGACAGAACCTTACTTTTTCATCGAGCTCACTTGCAGAAACTTCCTCGGAACTCTTGTCGAACTCGACGTTTTCTGATACCGCATGTGCAATGCTCGATAATTGAATCACGAGTGTGTGTCCCAAAATGGGTCCTAGTTGACCCTTGAGATTTGAATCGGCATCGTTTGTCTCCAAGATCGCAACAAGACACGTCACAAACTCACTTAAATCATCTCTGCTGATCGAATAATTCTGCAATAAAAACTCATTGTAGTAAATCTTGAGAATTTCGGTAGCCCCTCGTACGAAGTCGACCTCTTTGAAAATGAAGTTTGTATTACTGAGGAACCCGTTCATGTGCTTGAAAATCTTGGGGAAAATAGTGTCTAACATTAACTTTTTTGTCATGTCACGAAGAGATTTCATGATGGAAATCAATTGTTTCGCATCCAAGAGCATGGAGACAAATATTGAGGTGATGGCTGTGACATATCTCTCCGCGCAATCCCGAAAATTCGCATTCACCTGAGGGGTGGGTTGAGACGTTTCCTTCAAAATTTTTAAGTGTGCAATGATTTCGAATGCACCCTCGAGCCACTCCTTGCTGCATAGAATCTGTCGAAGAGCTTGAGATTCAGAAAACCCAACCTCCACCATATCGGCCATTTGGTTGAGAAGATGAATGACATCAAAAAAGAGATCAGCAACCTGATCATGGGAGGACGTTTTTGTCAGAAGGCTTCTAATGGGTGAACTTGGTGTGCTCATCACCTTTCCTTGCTTTTGGCTCAATTGAATGAAGCCCTTCAAGGCTAGGTTGTTCAATAAGCTTATAAGATCCGGAATCATCACTGTATTGGACCCGCGTATGATGTTCAGCTTTCGAACAAGTTCAGGCAACGAAGGAAGGCTCTTCCCGTATGCATCACTATCAACCCCAAAAGTGTTCATGAAAAGCGCGCCAACCACGTTGTCATTGTTCCACCAATGCTGTAGAAAATAACTCAAAACGTCCAATCCTTTGTTTGCCTGGAAAAATCGCTTGATGACATGTGGGCCGAGAACCCGCAAAAATTTCGATAGAAGCCCGACCGCGCAGCATACTACTTTCGCTGACATGTGCTTACTTTCACCTTCAAAATCTAAAAGAAGGAGAATCCAGTGAATAGATATGGATCTCGAAAACTTTTTGAGCAGCTTTATCGACGAAGTTGGTCCGCATAGCTTGTTTGTTAATGCCAACAAAACTTGTAAGCCAATGCTTTGAGAAATCTCGCCAGCAGACTCATCATAAAGCGCAAAAACAACGAACTGAGAAACATGTTTTATTGAGTCAACAGAGACATCAAAATTGATGAAAAGGGAAAGGAGACTCGTCAATGCATTCAACTTGCTCTCGTCTTCATCTTCCATGAGAGATAACCTCATCTGCTGTAGAATTTTCTTCAAGACTTTCATCTTGGAGATCTCCTTTAAATTCAAGCTTTTGTGCTTTTCGGACTCGAGCAATTCCGAAACATACGAATGCACAATGGAAAAGTTGTTGGCTGGAATCAAATCAAAATTCAAGATGAGTGATTTAAATGCCAAAGAATTGGTAATGTAAAGACCTGAGCTCAGGCGAGAGCACGCGAACTCGAAGAACATCTTGATGAAATTTTCCTCGGACTTAGCTGGATGCTTTCGATCGGAATGTTCACCGTGTTTTACCTCGTTATCTGAGTCGTGCAGGAAGAGAAGATCTCGGTTATAGTTCACCCTGTAGCTATTGATCAAGAGCGTGAGGGACCAGTAGCCGTCCACATTTTCAAATTCTTTGTTCATTCTCCAATCGTTTCTTAAGCAAAGTAGAAGTAACTTCACGCATTCGAAAAACAAGAAATGGCGCTGGCATGGGTCGCTATATTCGTCTCGCATAACAGCGTCGATCAACAAAAGAAGAAGTCCTGAACCGCCGCAGCAGTAGATTGCATTGCAAAAGGAATTGTAGCGATGATTAAATATCTCCTGGCCAGTCGATTGCTCAATCACTTCAATGAACTGCGCGTCATGAGCATCGAATAGATAATTTGACACGCTTATCTTCGACTTCATTAAAAGACTAGCCATCTCCTCTTTGCTTGGTAAAGCGGCCAAGTTCTCTGCATTTTGAGTCAACTTTCCTTTCGAGCGCAAATCGCTGCGGTACGGCGCCAGCTGCCCTTTAACAGTTATTACTTCACCCATGCGATAGCTCATATCGATGTAATTTTTCTTCGATAAGCTGCTCAAAAATGCAAGCACGTTTGGCTCTGCAAAATCTTTTTGTGCCCAGTCAAATCCAACGCCCAAAAGATAAACTAGACTGACCCATTCGAAGTTCAATGCCATATCCATCACTGCTAGGTCCTTAACGACCAATTCGTGTTTGGCTAAGAGATTGGAGCCTATGTCGTCGCAGTCTGAAGGGTCTAGGGGATCGCCGATGTATAACTTATTCCACTGGATCTCTGCCTTGGAAATCGCCGAGCATGGAATGGATTCGCAGTACTGGCCATCAACGTAAAGATTGAGGTTTTGGTGCTTGTCATAGGTGAGTACAAAGTGCGAGAGGCCCTGGTTTGAACTTGAGTGGTGCTTAAGCACGTGATTAAAGGTGAACTGTCTTTTCAGTCTGTTGGTCGTATTCATGATCGTCACCATGAACTTATCGTCCAACAATTGAACTTGAAAAACGAGCGAGTCGCGGTCGGCCAGATTGGCCAACAGGAGAAGTGTGAGCGGAACCAAATCATCGCCACTATAAGACGATGTCTGTAGTTTATTGACTTTAAACCAAGCAGAAATGGTGAATCGCTTCAGCACACTGCATTCGGGGTTGATCGGGATCGTGAGCGGCCGGGCCACGAAATTGGTGAATGTGAGGGTCAGAAATTGCGTCGGGCATGCTTCTAGAAAGGCAAAAAGGGTGCCTAGCACGTGTTTTTTAGTTGTAAAGCTAATCAGAGAGACCTTCGTGAGGATCGGAAAGAGCAATCTTTTGAACTGCTTGGCGTCGCAGCCCAATTCCAAAAAGGCACCTAATAGCCGTGCTTTCGCCAGACATACCAGCCTCAGCAGGTCCAGTGAGTCGTCTTTGAGCATACAGGCAAACTTTATGTAATCATCAATCAAGAAAGTTAAGATATTGGCGCGATAAAGTTGGACTTTCCCCGCCATAAGTGCAGTGGTGGCGCAAAAGACCACCTCGTGCACCGCCAATATGAAGTCTGCATAGACCTCCACATCGAGCAGGGCCAAATTTCGAAATAAATCCTGGATTGCATGTTGATGTAAATTGGTGAAATATACGGGGCCCGGAGGAAATTGGATCACAATTTCGTGGCGCGTAGCATGCTCCAAAAGTTGTGGGTCGGCGGCAATCTCACTGAGCTCTGTCTGCCAATTGTATAGCAAGTCGCAATTCAAGGTGAGATCGGGAAATACTTTTGTTTCGAGAAACTCGATGATTTCTCGATCTTTCTGTTCCGAGCTGGCCATTTGCAATTAGTTGGCGGTATTAAACGATGAAAGCGAGGAGTGAAGCTGTATCAATATGCCGTGGTGATTGGAAAAATGGCGTCACGTGATTAGATCCTACGAAATTCACAATTCACGCTAGGATTGTATACAAGAGATTGTAATTGCTTGAAAGTATGAAGGTTGACTTTTTCTAAATTGAAATTGAATACTTTTCTCGTCCCACTAAACCTATCATGAAGGATCTGGGGTTGAGGATGCGCAGCGGCGCGGTACACGAGCTATTGTGCAGGATTCTCACGGTAATAGATTCAAAGAGACGGGTGAAACGAGAAGAAGCATCTTAGTAAATGGAAGAATATAGACTATGAAAATTTATTGATAATCTACGTTGACTATATATCGAGCGAGTGGCAAAATTCTGTCCGTCGAAACTTGGGGTTGACTTTTGTATGCAGGCCTCTCATTTTATAACTTCAATTTCTAAAATTAGAGCCCAATGGGGTTGGATTTGCAACCAGAAAGTTTCAACATCAGCTTAAGGAATTCCATCTCAGATTTCCCTGACCCAGGTCATGCATTTCAACATATTCATTTCAATTGGGTCGCTCATCAAATCTCTCGAAGCAAAAAACGAAAGTCGTTCAAAATTGCAAGGAATCTTAGTTCAGTGGCTTTCAGCGCTTCCCAGCACAGATATCCCATTATTTCTGGACAAAATCCGATCGATTTTTCGACACTTGCACGGCCTGCCTGAGCGTATCCAACGTGACATTGGCCCCGCCACCAATGATGTTCACGTGACTAAGACCGTGTTCGTTGCATACAACAGTAAGGCGAGATTCAGCACACGCCTCTTCGGCTTCTCCCTCCAAATCGGCCAAAAGAACCTGTTGAGATCCGGATTCCATATTGACATCCACAAGACCGAATGAAGAGGCTAACCCCACCTGAGCCTTGTTCAATTGCAATGGCGTTGCCAATTCAGTATTACCATCGAAGAAAAAGCGGCCGTTATTTTGGCCCAAATGCCCAAAATTTCCTCTCGAACGCACTGGTACCCGCACATTAGGATCTATTCCCGAATCAGCCATGTATACTCGAGGAAGCGCCACATTCTTCAAGGCAGCCACGAGCGCATAATGAACAAGATCAAAGAGCGGGCCCACGCGCGAAAATACCTTGATGTGCGCGTACAATACATAAGTGTACTTTTTCTTCGACACATTAACGGTCGAACTTAAACTACTAAGGTCATCGGCAGCCAAACTGGTGTCGTCAGGATACGCCACAAAGGGTTCGCCAGATTCCTCATCTGTGAGCTGATAGCCGGGCACTACTGCGAGCAGCAGCACCGGGAGCATGTGCAGATGGAGCACGTGATTATACAATTTCTGCGATAAGATCATCTCCTCATCGGTGGGCGCTCCCGCACGGCCTCGAGCGATTTCCACTACCGGATAGACTGAGGTATATGCCAGATGATGGCTAACGGTACTCGACCGTAAGAGGTCATCGGTATTATTCGTCTCGGAAATCCCGAGAGTTATTCCGCAGAAAGCATGGGTGTCTCCATTTTTCACCGTGGCCAGACCCACGAGCGAATTGGTACCAACGTTTGTGAGCGAACCGAGATCCGCCGAAAGGGCGCGAAATTCGTCGTATTGCCTTAGACTAGGACGAAGACCAAGTGCAAGGTGGCGCTCGAGCGATACTTCGGGAGTGATTCTGGCTAGAACTTCAGGTGGGAAGATTGCTTGTTTTGTGGTCATTTTAGGCTTGGAAAGTGATGATAATTGTATGTTCATTTAGGGTCTTAGGTTGGTTGAGATGCCGGTGCATCGGACTCGCGATGACGGTCACGTGCAAAAGCCAACGGACGTGGCTAATGGACGCTTTTTTGAAAGATACTTTGGCAAAATTTGATGTATCTGTGATTACATGAAAACTTGATCCCGATTTCATAATAGCGTTATTTGATTGAGATTTTTCCTCAAAAATCCAATTTAATGGTGCGTTTTTGTCTCATTCAATTTTCGCGCTAGTCTCATAATTTGCTGCGAAACCATTGCTGAGAGCTGTACTACAGTCTTCCTTCTTATGCCCAAAAAAATTATTTCCGACAAATTTGAAAATGAGCATCTTAAAAGAAATTCAAACCCATTTTCCGTATTCAGCAAAGCTTGCAAAGCCTTTATCCATGAAGTAGTTCTTGGCTTTACCCTCTTTGGTTGATACCTTTGAGAGTCGGTGATTATGATGCCCATTGTTTCCGGGAATGCCATGATTCAACCATAGAAAAAAGGTGCTTTTCGAGATGAGCACTTATTTTCAGTTATCAGAGATTCATAACAGTACTCTTTCATTGCAAATGCTTGGAATTAAAGAGGCGGAAAACGCCGATAATTTAGAGAATATCGAGAACGCCCTACGACTAAACTTTGAAAAATCATTCCAACGTTAAGCCTCATTTCACAAAGTATGTAAAAAAGATTTTCAATGTGCACCGAAAAAGTTAGTAAATGTGAAATTTATCTTCAGCATAAAGGTGCCTGAAAATACGAAACTACGCTCAACATCAGCAGTTGCGATTTTGAAACCCGTTGTTCTTGAGAAGCTGTTTCGGTAAATTTACAGTTAAACTAGAGCCAGAACAAATAACTTCATTACTTTACAGAAAGCGAGAATGACTTTTTTTCTCAGAAAATGCCAAGGTTACCTTTCGACATGCATTTGAAAGTTCATGAAGTACGAGCACAGGCTGCGTCGCCTGCCGAAATAGGAAGGAAGGTCCGAGATTTCTCAAAAGAAAAAACTGTCAATACGAGCAGAGAGCTAATGACAGGAAGAACGGGGGCGGAGAAGGGTTTACAGGATATAAACCATTCCGGAAACTCGTCTAAACATGCATTTCCAAGTATCTTCGCTGCTCTAGTTCGGGAATTCCCCGATATCAAAGACCAATTCTTGCCTCGAAATAGGAGAACCCTTATCTTCGCATGTATTCGAGAAAAAAAACCTTCATATCCGACGAATCAAATTGCGGGAATTGCAAACTTGTGCAGGCACGAGCAAAAGATAAGCATTTCCGGAAATTAATTCTAGTTGCGATAAGCGGCGGGGACCGAGTGCGCGCCAGACTGGCCCCCCACAGAAAAATAAAAAAAAATAAAAATAAAAAAGCTGGTCTTGCACATGGCACACGTTTGCATGGCCAGCGCGACTCACTGACCAATTTGCGGCTTGTGATTCGCTGAAACTACCATGCGCGGTGTGCATATAAAGCATATGGTCTTAATCTGACATGGGGCTGAACTGGTAACTCGGGAAACCGAGGGCAGAACATGGGCCCACCCGCCAGGCTCTGGCCCCGGATCTGACATTGATTACCCTCAGCGGCTCGGCCACCTCATAAATTTTCATCTTTTCTTCCCTCCCCTTTTTTTCTCTTACTTCAATAAACCAGTTTGTTTCATACCCCTGCATTTTTTTTTGCAGACCCTGTCACACTACACCTTGGTAGACGCTAGCTTCACGTCGCCCCCTATTTAATTTCCTCTGTTTTCCAAGAGTGTTCCGGGCGGTAAAAACACTGAATTGTATGTATAGCACTAATGCACTTAAAATCTTTGCCAGTCGCTGCGAAACAAAAAAACTACGATCATAACATCGAACCTTTTGGATTTGAGCTAAACGGCTACCGTTTCGTTCATCGTTACTCGTGGAGTTTCTTTTTCTCCTGGCCGGCCACGATTTTGTTCGCCGCACCCCCCGTGAAATTTACCAGTACAGTTTTCACCATATCTGAATCTAGGTCTAACATTCTAGCAAATGGCTTCTTACCTCCCGCATGAAGAGTTCGACACAAACGTGTACGACTACGACGAGGTGCCACAAAACAAGTCGTGGGCGGCGGCTTTGCCCGTGGCTCAAGGCTTGTACAACCCGGAGTTAGAAAAAGACGCGTGTGGTGTTGGTTTCGCCTGTCATTTGAAAGGTGAAGTCTCGCACAAAATCGTTTCTGACGCTAAGGAGTTGCTTTGTAACATGACTCACAGAGGTGGTGAGTTGAACCCAAAGGACGGTGACGGTGCTGGATTATTGTCATCGTTGCCCCACAAGTTTTTGGCGCGCGAGTTCGCCTACCACTGCAACGTCACATTGCCTCCTTTGGGCCAGTACGGAACTGGTAACGTATTCTTCAAGAAGGATGAGTCGGTTTTTGAGAAATCGAAACAGACTTTCGAGGCGCTTGCTACGTCTTTGGGGCTCAAGGTGCTTGGATGGCGTGCAGTTCCTCACGATTCCAGCATCCTCGGACCGGCTTCATTATCTCGTGAACCGTTGATTATGCAGCCAGCGGTGGTTCTTGCAGCGACCCACGGACAGGACATTCCCAGCGAAGAGTTCGAGCGTGTACACCGCAAAGAATTCGAGCGTAACTTGTTTATTTTGCGCAAACAATCGTCCCACACGATTGGAGTGCACAATTGGTTCTATATTTGCTCATTGTCGTCAAAGACCATCGTATACAAGGGCCAGTTGGCGCCCAACCAAGTATACGCATACTACTACGACTTGCTTAACGCCGAGTACGAAGCTCACTTTGCTCTCGTGCACTCGCGTTTCTCCACCAACACGTTCCCATCGTGGGACCGTGCGCAGCCATTGAGAATCGTGGCCCACAACGGTGAGATCAACACCTTACGAGGCAACAAGAACTGGATGCGTGCTAAGGAGGGTATTATGTCCTCCGAGCTCTTTGGCGATGATTTGGAAAAGTTATACCCGATTATCGAGGAGGGTGGCTCTGACTCTGCTGCTTTCGACAACGTCTTGGAGTTGTTGGTGATTAATGGTGTATTGTCTTTGCCTGAGGCGGTCATGATGATGATTCCCGAGGCATGGCAGAACGACAAGAATATCGATATGAAGAAGAAGGCATTCTACGAGTGGGCCGCATGTTTGATGGAGCCATGGGACGGGCCTGCTTTGTTCACATTCGCTGACGACAGATACTGTGGTGCCAACTTGGACAGAAACGGTTTGAGGCCTTGTCGATACTACGTCACTAACGACGACATTATTATTTGCGCTTCCGAAGTTGGTGTCATTGATGTAGACCCGGCCAAGGTTTTGCAAAAGGGCAGATTGCAGCCCGGTAGAATGTTGTTGGTAGACACAAAGGAGGGTAGAATCGTCGATGATCGCGAGTTGAAGAGCAAGGTAGCTTCAAGATACGACTTTAAGTCGTGGGTGTCCGCTAGCGGCATCACGTTGGAGGACTTGCACGAGAAATTGACCGCAAGAGATGTGAGTATCGCCTCTCCAGCTTATGACACTGAGTTCACCGTACAGACTGACCCTAGAATGTTGGCGTTCGGCTACTCGCATGAGCAAATGAACACCATTCTTGCACCTATGGCGGAGGCAAAGGAGGCTCTTGGATCTATGGGTAATGATACCGCTTTAGCTTGTATCTCGGAGCAGCCAAGGTTGTTGTACGAGTACTTCCGTCAATTGTTTGCCCAAGTAACGAATCCTCCTATCGATCCAATCAGGGAAGAAATCGTTATGTCATTGGAGTGTTATGTTGGACCTCAAGGTAACTTGTTGGAGATGAACCCAAGTCAGTGCAACCGTTTGTTGTTGAAATCACCTGTTCTCTCCAACAGCGAGATAAACGCTATCAGAAATATTGACACAGTTTACCCCACCTGGTCAGTTGCCAACATCGACATTACCTTCACTCGTTCTGAAGGTATCGAGGGCTATGTCAACAAGATCGAACAGGTCTGCCAGGAAGCATCTCAGGCGATCTCGAACGACAAGAAGATTATCATCTTGACCGATCGTGCCACTTCATTCGACAGATTGCCTATCTCGGTATTGATTGCCACCGGTGCAGTGCACCATCATTTGGTGAGACAAAAGCAGCGTTCCAAGGTAGCGATCATGCTTGAAACCGCCGAGGCAAGAGAGGTTCATCACGTTTGTTGCTTGGTGGGTTACGGTGCAGATGGTGTTAACCCATACCTCGCCATTGAAACCTTGAGCAAGATGCGCGACGAAGGCTTGTTGAAGGTTAATTTCTCTGACGACAAGATCTTCAGCAACTATAAGGAGGCCGTTGATGCCGGTATTTTGAAGGTAATGTCCAAAATGGGTATCTCCACGTTGGCCTCGTACAAGGGAGCGCAAATTTTCGAGGCTTTAGGAATCGACAACTCGGTTATTGACCGTTGTTTTGTGGGTACCGCATCCCGTATCAAAGGTATCACGTTTGAGTACATTGCTCAGGATGCCTTCTCATTGCACGATGCGGGTTATCCATCGAGAGACACCATCAAACCAGTAGCTTTGCCGGAAACTGGTGAATATCACTGGAGAGACGGTGGCGAGAAGAAAATCAATGATCCTGCCGCCATTGCATCTATTCAAGATGCTGTTAGAAACAAAAACGAGAAAGCGTACGAGGCCTACTCCAAGAAGGAGTACGAGGCTATCAAAAGCTGTACTTTAAGAGGCTTGTTGGACTTTGATTTCGAAAATGCGACCCCTGTGCCCGTGGACCAGGTTGAGCCATGGACCGAGATCGTCAGGAGATTTTTCACTGGTGCGATGTCTTACGGATCGATTTCTATGGAATCTCATTCTACTCTTGCTGTCGCCATGAACAGACTCGGTGGTAAGTCTAACACCGGAGAGGGTGGTGAGGATTCGGCCAGATCTCAGGTTAATGCTAACGGAGACACCATGCGTTCGGCAATCAAGCAGATTGCCTCTGGTAGATTTGGTGTAACCTCCTACTACTTGGCTGACGCTGATGAATTGCAAATCAAGATGGCCCAGGGTGCGAAGCCCGGTGAAGGTGGTGAATTGCCTGGCCATAAGGTTTCCGAGTCTATTGGAAAAACCAGACACTCGACTCCGGGTGTTGGCTTAATCTCGCCTCCTCCTCATCACGACATTTACTCGATCGAAGATTTAAAGCAATTGTTGTACGATTTGAAATGCTCCAATCCAAGAGCCAGAACCTCAGTCAAATTAGTTTCCGAGGTTGGTGTTGGTATTGTGGCTGCTGGTGTGGCCAAAGCCGGCTCCGAGAATATCTTAGTCTCCGGTGGTGATGGTGGTACCGGTGCGGCAAAATGGACTTCGATCAAGTATGCTGGTTTGCCATGGGAATTGGGTCTCGCTGAGTCTCATCAGACCTTAGTTTTGAACGATTTGAGAGGTAGAGTCGTTTTGCAAACCGACGGCCAGATTCGTACTGGACGTGACGTAGCGATTGCTTGTTTACTTGGTGCCGAAGAATGGGGATTTGCCACCACGCCATTGATTGCTATGGGATGCATTATGATGAAGAAATGTCATTTGAACACCTGTCCCGTGGGTATTGCCACACAGGACCCAGAGCTTAGAAAGAAGTTCCAGGGTACGCCTGAGCATGTGATCAACTTCTTCTACTACATCGCCAACGAATTGAGACAGTACATGGCGAGATTAGGTTTCCGCACCGTCAATGAGATGATCGGTAAAACAGAGGTCTTGAGAGTTAGAGACGACTTGAGAAACACCAAGAACGCAAACATCGATTTGTCGCCCATCTTGACTCCCGCTCACACCATCAGACCAGGTGTGGCCACTCACTGTGTGAGAAAGCAAGACCACCGGTTGCATGTGCGTATCGACAACAAGTTGATCGATGAGTCAGAGTTGACCTTGTCTAAGGGCTTGCCTGTGACTATCGACTGTAATGTAGTCAACACTGATCGTTCCTTGGGTACCACCTTATCTTACAGAGTTTCCAAGATCTTTGGCGAGCAAGGCTTGCCTCATGACACCATTCACGTCAATGTGAAGGGATCTGCTGGTCAGTCGTTCGGTGCCTTCTTGGCGTCAGGTATCACCTTGGAGTTGGAGGGTGATGCCAACGATTACACCGGTAAAGGTTTGTCGGGTGGAAGAATCATTGTCTACCCTCCCAAGGGATCTACCTTTAAAGCTGAAGACCAAATTATCGCTGGTAATACTGCATTCTTTGGCGCTACGTCTGGTAGTGCATTCATCAGAGGTATCGCTGCCGAAAGATTCGCCGTTAGAAACTCGGGTGCTACTATCGTGACCGAAGGAACAGGTGATCATGGATGCGAGTATATGTCTGGAGGTCGTGTGGTAGTTTTGGGCAGCACGGGTAGAAATTTCGCTGCTGGAATGTGTGGTGGTATTGCGTATGTTTTGGACATGGCCCAGGACTTCTTCACAAAGGTCAACCAGCAAACGGTTGAGTTGTCTAGTGTCACAGAGCCAACAGAGATTGCTTTCTTGAGAGGACTCATTGAGGATCACCGCCATTACACTGGTTCAGAAGTTGCCGACAATATTTTGAATGACTTCAACAGAATTTTGCCAAGATTCGTCAAGGTATTGCCTCACGACTACAAAAAGGTCCTTGAGAAGGAGAAGCAGAAGGAGTTGGAGGCGAAGAACAACGAGCTCAACAATTTCTTGAAGTCCATCAAGGAGGATCCTGAAAGCGATGCTACGAACGGAGAGGCGTCGAAGATCAAGAGGGGTCATGTTCACAGCCATGCTGCTAAGAGTGAGCCAAAGGTTTTGGACTTAGAGGATACCATCAAGGATCTTGAGCTCGAGAAAAAGGCTGTTGCGCAGATCGACAGAGTCAAGGGTTTCATGAAGTACAAGAGAAGAAACGAGAAGTACAGACCAGCCAAGGAGAGAGCAAAAGATTGGAACGAAATGACTACGAGATTGTCAAAGGAGGACTTGAAGTACGAGACCGCCAGATGCATGGACTGTGGTGTGCCTTTCTGTACTTCCGACACTGGATGCCCAATTTCCAATATCATTCCAAAGTGGAATGAGTTGGTGTTCAAGGACAGATGGTACGATGCTTTGCAGAGATTGATGATGACTAACAATTTCCCAGAGTTCACCGGTAGAATTTGTCCCGCTCCATGTAACGGTGCATGTGTTTTGGGCATCAACGAGGACCCTGTAAACATCAAGTCTGTTGAGTGTGCCATCATTGATCACGGATTCGAGCAAGGTTGGATCAAGCCACAGCCACCTCTCAAGAGAACTGGTAGATCTGTGGCCATCATTGGCTCTGGTCCTGCAGGTTTATCTGCTGCTGATCAATTGAACAAGGCCGGTCACAAGGTCGTTGTTTACGAGAGATCCGACAGACCAGGTGGATTGATGATGTACGGAATCCCAAACATGAAATTGGACAAGCGTATTGTCAAGAGAAGAACCGATTTGTTGGAGGCTGAGGGTATCGAATTCGTCTGTTCGACTACTGTGGGCGAAGATGTGACCATTGAGGAATTGAAGGCAGCTCACGATGCAGTTATTTACGCGGTGGGCTCTACGATTCCAAGGGACTTGAGAATTCCAGGCCGTGACTTAAACAACATCGACTTCGCCATGAAATTGTTACACTCCAACACCAAGGCATTATTGGACAACAATTTGGAAGCCATCAGAGAGACAATTGCCGGCAAGAACGTCGTGGTCATTGGTGGAGGAGACACTGGTAACGACTGCTTGGGTACTTCTACTAGACATGGAGCGAAGTCTGTTACCAACTTTGAGTTGTTGCCCACCCCACCAAATGCGAGACCTAAGGACAATCCATGGCCTCAATGGCCTCGTGTCTTCAGAGTGGACTATGGACATACCGAAGTGGCTACGCACTACGGCAAAGACCCTCGTGAATACTCTATCTTGTCTAAGGAGTTCGTGGGCGATGAAGAAGGAAACGTGAAGGGTATAAAGACAGTCAGAGTCGAGTGGAAGCGCTCCGACTCAGGAGCCTGGCAAATGGCCGAGGTTCCGGGATCCGAAGAGTTCTTTGAGGCCGAGGTCGTGTTGTTGTCCATGGGTTTCGTGGGACCAGAGACCGACAAGCTCTCAGTTGAAAAGACCAAGAGAGGCACAATTGTTACGGCTGACTCCAGTGGATACAGAGTCTCCGCCAACGACAACTTGTTTGCTGCAGGTGACTGCAGAAGAGGACAGTCTTTGGTCGTATGGGGTATTCAGGAGGGTAGACAATGTGCCAGAGAGGTGGACTTGTTCTTGATGGGCTCCACCAGATTGCCAGGCAATGGTTCTGTGGAACAGCGTAACTTTACTTTATTGGAGGAATTGGCCGATAAAGTTTAAACTTATTATAAGAAGACTTGTTATAATTATTTGTACACTTTTAAAAATTGAACATCAATATTACAAAAGATTGCTCGGCACGGAGTTCCGCGCTAGCAAATTTGCACTCGAGCCAGTTTCATTTTCACAATCACATGAGAAAGATGAAGGTCGGGTAAGACACGAAACAATCTAACCCGGAGAGAGATACGCAATAATTCAATTGGGATGCGCGCACAAGACCTTTGGTGGCTTCGGAGTTATTGACAAAATTCGTTACCTTGCTCAAAAATTTTCAGCTGCAGCAAGAGCAAGGCTTGCATCTTGCATATTGGGGCGGGCCCGGAATCAACCGAGAAATAATTCTCTATAAGTAACCAGATTGATTGTTTGTAGACCAACAACAAGTAGAATATGAGAGGAAGTGTTTGATTTGAGTGAAATCTGAAATGTCTTGAGAATTTGCATACTGTCTCATCTTTTCACTTTTGATTAGTTCATGCGCGGTCGCTTATGGCGGTGGAGTCAAGGTCAACAAAAAAAAAACAATAATAAATCCGCGCACTGGAGAAGCTTCAGCCGAGTACCACCCTCGGAAGTCAGAAAGCACACGCAAATTTGTGTCGCGCGAGATTCCCACTAACGCAGTTTCATTAAGCCCGGATTTGAGTTTCAGAAACCCGAGTTTTAAGCGTTGTATCTTCTACCATTCAGCCATTTTCTAAAAAAAATCAGAATCTGTCAAATAAGTTACAGACTGGAAATTTTATTGAGAAAATACTTAACAAATGAATTAAGTTTTATTGACGTTGAGCCGGGATCCAAACCATGAAGAGATTTTTTGGGCAAAAATGTCAACATTCTGTATAGCCCCCGTCTCGTGAGAACAAGCGTAATGTCTCGTCTCGCCTCTTCTGCAACGCAAGAACCATGTATCATAAAATGTTAACTATCCGAATTTTCTCAGAAAAATGACGTTTTCACTGATCACCTAAAAAAATGCAAATTTAGCTGCGGTTAAAAATGAGACTCTCCCTCGGAATTGTCAGGATCAAGTGACTTCCATTTCAGGATTTGTAAGTGGATGAAAAATGCAGTGCGACAAGAGATCAGCGGATCGTCGCGCACTATCTGCAAAACAGTCTGTGGCTGTCCGCAAACTTGTCCCACTAATGTGTGAGAGTCTATTAAAAACTTAGGAGTATTTCCGAAAGAGAAACATGTAAGAAACCCAAAAACTAGTAAGTGCTCAAGCAAGAAATTGTTAATTAATGAAGAGGCTTAAATGTGGGGATAGAAATGAAACTGTGAATCGTCAACAAAGCGCTGGGCGACTGCATGCAAGGCGCGATGTTTTGAATTGGGGACAGTCTGCAGTCCGAAACCGGCACACAGTCACAGGGCCTGGGGGATTGTATGCGCCTTTTGCGGCGCCGTCCCTCGGATCTCGTGGTGTTGTCGTCGACCTCGAGCACCCGGGGCGCCAGGCGGGTCGCGATTTTATAAATAGCCTACAATTTTCCTTCACCCTTATTTCTACCCCCTGAAGCCAAGACCTTACTTTCATCTTCACTCGCTATGCAATTTAAGACCTTGATTGCTGCCGCCGCTGCCGCCGGCTTGGCCTCTGCTGCCAACAGTATGTAATCCCGAATTCCTTGATCTGGCTGGAAAATTTTTTCGGGATCTGCCCCTTTTTCCCTGACCTTTGAAAATTTTGCGCCGCACTCTTCATCGTACTAACTTTTTCAGACTCCACTTTGACCACCGCCACCCCCTCCGTGACGCTGGCCTGTTCTTTCAGCAGCTTCACCGCCACGAACTCGGCCCAGGTGGCCCTGGTCGCCGCGTGCCCAACTGCCGTTGGTGACATTGTCATCTCCGGTAACGCTTTCGGTGCTGTTGACATCACTGGTGTCAAGCAGATCTACGGTTCGCTCAGAATCAACGGTACTCAGCAAGCCACTGTTTTCAACGCTCCAACCTTGCAGTTGGTTTCTGGTGCGCTCACCATTTCTGACGCCACCATCTTGGCCACCGTCAACTTGGCCCAGTTGACTACCGTCGGTAGCTTGACTTACAACGCCTTGCCAGCTTTGGGCAGCACTGGTTTGACTTCCGGTATCACTTCTGCCGAGAGCATCTTGTTCACTAACACCGGTTTGACTTCTTTGGGTGGTATCAACGTCTACAAGTTGACCACCTTCCAGGTCACCAACAACCCTGACATTGCCACGATTAACTCCGGCTTGCAGTCCGTGACTGACTCGTTGGCCATCAACTACAACTCCGACAAGGTCGAGGTCACCTTGGACCAGTTGTCGTCTGCTCAGAACGTCATTTTCCAGAAGATTGCTTCTCTTTCTGCTGCTAACTTGACCACCGTCAACGGTTCGCTCTCTTTGCAGTCGAACACCTTCGAGGACTTCGAGTTCCCAGTGTTGACTTCGATCGGTAACTCGCTTGCCATCGAGCAGAACGACGACTTGGAGGAGTTCGACTTCCCAGTGTTGAAGACCATTGGTGGTGCTCTCAGCATCCAGAGCAACGACAACTTGGAGTCGTTCTCTTTCTTCCCTAACTTGACCTCCATCGGTGGTTCGGTGACCCTTGAGGGTGACTTCAACAACGGTACCTTCCCTAAGTTGACCAAGGTTGCCGGTGGCTTTAACTTGACCTCGACTGGTTCCTTGTCCTGTGCTGCTTTCGTGAAATTGAACAGCGCCGGTGACATCAAGGGTGACAAGTTCTACTGTGAGGGTGCCTCTTCCACAGTGTCTTCTTCTTCCTCGAAGAGCGGTAACTCCAGCGGTACTTCCACCAAGACCTCTACTGGTTCTTCTTCTGGTTCCTCCACTGCCACTTCTACCAGCTCGTCTTCTTCCAAGGCCGGTGCCGCCCCAGTTGCTGGCTCCAAGTTGGTTACCCTCGTTTCCATCCTTGCCGGTGTCAGCTCTTTCTTGTACTGATTTCCGCTGCATGCTTCATTGGTGTTTTCGTCACGTTCATACTTCAAAACACTACTAATTATCAAAAATTCTCTTCTCGTCTTATTACACATTTCGAAATACATAAATTACAGTAATATTGAGTATGAATTGTATCGGTCCTTCGTAGACAATGCTTTGCTTGATATGGCGTAGCATCGGGAACAGAGCTTCGAATTATAAAAGGCCTGCTTCCAGAAACTTCAGCCTGTCATCGAATAACAATTCTTTTTGTGAATAATCTTTTGGAAAAGTAGCTCGTGCGGCACGATAGTGGTTGTTATCGCACGTGACACGGGGCTAAATTTAGCATTGGTGATTATTTCATCGCCACATGCCGTACCCCAAAAAGACTGTACTATGAAAAATTTAAACCAAAAAAGAAGTTTTTAGTCTACTATACTAAATCTATGAAATCACACTCTTTTTAAGGCCAGATAAGCTGCTGATGAAATTGAGCTTGGGCGGGACTGCATAAAAGCTTGAAATGGATTTAAAAGAATTTCATGAATGATAGCTATGTATTGACAAAAGTTTTGGAGATTTTCGTTACTGAAAATCATATTAAGAAAATTCACCGCTTCTTGCCGAGTTTGGAATATAAAGGCATTTATACCATCAATTGAATCCGGTAGTTTTTTATGCATGGATGCGAGCTTGCTCTGGGTCACGTGCGCCGCACGCCCTGGCAACTGAGCCAATCATCCCTTAGACCACCGTATCCAATATCATTCTTCAATAAACTCCATAGATTCTTGTAGTTTACAGACACTTATATAATGAAGCTTGTGAATCTAGCGGTATTGGCGTTTGCATCGTGTATTTTAGCGAAAAATATCATTTTTTTGGACGATCTCCGGTCGGCCATGAACAACGAGAAAAGAGACGCCAAGAACATCGTATCGTTAGATGCGTTAAAGGAAGACGCTGAAAATGCCGTCTACGGAGAAAATGGCAAATCCTCAAATGAGAAGCGTGACGTTCAGGAAGTCCTCCAGCCCGCAGCCCCATTGCTCCAGAGCTTGCTTCCACAGATGCGTACCATCACAGTATTTTCTGGATATTTGCGCAGCAGCGCGGAGATGGACAGTATCTTGGATAAAAATGACGCTTTCCTGTTGATTGTAGCACCAACGGACGCAGCTTTTTCTGACTTTACAAAAAGAACGGGTAAAAAACCGTGGGAATACCCGCAAGCTATCCTGAATGACGAGACCGATGATGAGGTCATCCAGAAGAATCTCGAATATCTTCTTCGGGCGCACGTATCCGCTCCGATCGACCGTGAGCTGGTTGACCAGTCTTCGGTCAAATTATTGAATGGACATAGTGTCGCCATCGAAAGAGTGTCCGGCGTAGACAATTATCAATTAAATGTCGATGGCACGTCGATTCCTATTGCGTCGATTCATCAGGCCGAGAATGGCGTGGTAGTTGTCATCGATGCTTTATTGATATAAGTTTCAGGTATAGACAGTTCTCTCGCGAGACTGATGTTGGGTTTTTGGTTTAGTTCTTTACGTAAGGTTTAAAAGATTATATTAGTTCTTTCGGTCAGCGACATGGAAAAGAGACCCCATGCTGTCGATTGTTGCTTAACGTAGAGCTTGAAATGTCGTATGTTTCATTGTATCTACCTTTCACAGTTTACTAATCTAAGGTAACCACGCCTTGCTCGACGGCGTTCTGGCCACCGGCAGTAAATTCAAGTTTCCACTTGAACTTTAACGGCTTCGACAATGGGTTCTCCACCACGAACTCTTGCGAGATTCCTCTCTGGCTGAAGCCATAGATCGTGTCGCCACTCTGAGCCTTCAAGTCCAATTTACACCCTTTGGCGGCGGCCACCAGCAACTTCACATTCGATTTGGGCGCACTTGCCTTATTGGTAAGGTAGAATACACCATGGTGGCGAGTGGAGCTCGAGTCCGAGAGAGTCTCTGCCTCCAAACTGAGGCTGTCCGTTTCGTGCACGACCACCGAACGAGCACTAGATACGGAAGCTTGTTGAACTTTCTGTGGGGTCGATGCTGGGAAGTTAAATCCAAATGGATCCAACTGCGCGCTGCTGTTATTAGTGTTCGACTGAAGCTGTGGAGATGGCGACGTGAAATCACCCAACAATTCGAGACCGTTGCTTCGGGCCTGTGGCTGGAATGAGGAAGATGGTGTGGGCTGATGAAGAGCGCTGGGAGCAGCCGCTTGAGCGCCAAGCGAGATCGACCCGCCCGACCCGAAAAAGTCCATTGGGTTGACCTGGGCGGCGGGCTTAGACTGCGATGTGGCGCTGTTGTCGGTGAATGCGAGATTCGACAATTCGCCCA
>JAJMGZ010000109.1:0-27408 GCA_030582795.1 Metschnikowia chrysomelidarum | reverse complement strand
TTTTTTTTTTTTTTATGTATTCCAATATACAAGTCCTAGCTTCCTCCTGCATATAAATACTATTCAGTTGTGCCAATGGGTTTCAATGGCCCCCATCGTGAAGACTCCGAACGGCAAACCCCGCATCAGGACCACGCCGTCATCCATTTCCCCCTAGCACCAGAATATCCATGGGTGTATCAAGACGAATTTACCTTCCCCTCAGAATTTATACCCTGCAATGCAAAAAGCAGAAAATTCGCCGACTCAGCGACCATATGGCGGATACCTGGAAAAGCTAGTTCCCTAGATCAACGACATGTTATAAACATCCCCTTTGGCAAAGGCTCCCCTCATCTCCGAAAGACCACCAAATTGTGCATAGCAAAAAGGCCAGCTCCGATGTACCACCAAGATAACCGTCCTCCGCCGTATTTGCAACCGTAACGCACGATCTCGTGATGCCTGAGTACTCTTCCATCTCTCCTTTATACGCCTACATCCGGCCTGTACCGCCGGCCTGGAACTTTCCGTACTGCTCGTCACGTAACCACAACTCCAGGCTTTCCTCAACTTAATCCTCTTCCCCCCCGTTCCCCTCGAAGAGGGGCCCAAAAAAGAAAAGAAAAGGAGACTTCGATCACCGCAATCACCTACCCCATGATATACCGAATGCAGGCAGCCTTCTGGCGCCCCGTCATACCACAGTTTAGTATATTTCACGGCCACCAACGCGCACCCTATCGTCTCTTTCCGAAGAAAGAAACAGAGTGCCACGCATCATATGACCGCACCTGTTGAGTTTTGCCTAGTATCCAGCCACTGCCTAACCCTCAGGTCAGGAGGCGCCGACGACCTTCACCAGTCCATCGTCGAAACGCCGCCACGCTTGTCTATCGGTACAAAATAACTCGAGCTTTTTAGCCTCGACTCTACCGCCGCAAAACTGTCGACCGCAAGGCCAACGTAAGTCGATCGGAACCACCCCAAAGGAGTGCGATAGAGACGAAAAAATGCAGGGTGCGTGGGGAAACGTGGCTTATATATACGTACGCCTCAGCCATATGCAGTGCAGTGCGGCGTGGCGTGCTTCAGAACGGAAAAACTCAATCGTATTACACAAAACATAAAAAATTAGATAAACAATGCTGGAGAATTCTCATGATCGCCTAGGTCTTCCACGCGTAGAAGCTTTTGGCTTGCCACGAGTCTTTCCCTGAGCGGTATTATTTCGCGTTGATTGTGGTGCATCATCGACGTCACTCTTTTTTTGATTTCGGGTGACTGGCCGTTTACCCTTACGCTCTGGGCTTTTGCCATCAATAAGACCTGTCTCGACAACTGGATCTCTTTTACCATTGAGATTCCAAGGGTATATAATGCCTTTAAGCATGTTCTTGGGCACCTTCGACCTTTTCTGGGCCACGGGCTGCTTTGACTGTGCCTTGGTCACCAGCGCCGTTTTCGATTTCACGTTCGACAGTTTTTGAGGCTGCTTTGGCTTTTCTTTGGTCATAGGCTTCTTATTTGACTTGACACTCGTTGGTTTTTGGGGCTGCTTCGAGTTTCTCTTGGTCACAGGCTGCTTCGGGGGCTCCTTGGTCTTGGGCACATTCTGCTTTTTCTTAGTCAGTCTTTGGGGCTGCTTCGACCTTTCTGCGATCATAGACACCTTCTGCTTTTCCTTGGTCGAGGGTTGTGGCAACTTCGGCCTTTTCTTGGGCCCTGAGCGTGTGGAAGGCGTGCGTGGATGTTTGTTCTTCGGAGTGCGGACAGCAGCAGGGGCAGTAGGCTCTGGAGAAGACTCTGACGAGACTTCTGGTGAATATGCTGACAGCGAAGTATCTGATTCCTCTAAGTTATCCACCTCATCTTCCCAATCGTAATCTCTCTGTCTCAATGCAATCGGCGACGCGAGTTCACCCGTAAACACGGGCTTACAGAGCAGATTTTCATCGGCCATCGACGTCGCAGATGTGCCATTGGTTGAATTTAGGAATTCATTAGTGTCTGGTTCCGTCCACAGGGATAGATCAGATTGGGGAAGTGCGTTTTCTTCCGCAAGTTTGGTCAGAGACTCAGACGCTGATTTCTTGGGGTTAACAAGCAGGTCGATGTCGATCATCTCGTCGGATTCGTCTGCTAACGGAGTGGACGTCAGCGGTACAGGCACAGGCACAGTGGCAGCCCTCTTCTTTGCACGGCGGCGATTTCTAGCTCGTTTCACTTTGATTGGAGTCTTAGCGATGGGGGCAGTGCGTTCTGGTGGCTTATGTGGGCAGTTCTTTCGGCTATGCGACCGAAGCCTACAGATAGTGCAGAAAAACAAATGCTCGCTCAAAGTGATGTGAGCAGTTTGATGAACCAGAGGCGGCACGCGTACCTTGACATTAGTCAATCCGTACATGGAGTCAGAGCCTTCACGGTGAAGACTTCCGGGAAGCGACACGGTTGTAAAGTCCTTGAAGATCACTTCCGGGTAGAACTTCTTTCTCGGCGATTTGATACAAAATCCCGTCCAATAGAATCCTCGAGGTAATATTATGACCTCGTATACGGCGTTGTCCAATTTAGCAAAGCTGTTTTCGCTCAAAAACCTTTCTACGACATTATAAATTGGAGTCTTGGTGCGGATATACTGAAGAAATGGCGATGAATCTTCGGGGTCGGTCCACCGATAATCATTGATGAAGAAGACGTGCGATACCGGGCAGTAATACAAAGTTTCCAATTTCTTGCAGAATTCTTCGGCCGCCGCCATTCTTATTGCCTCTACCCGCTCGCTTTTGTTCATTTCTCCCCAGGTTTTGTCGGGATGGAAGGCGGCAATTTCGCGCTGAAGGGAGTCTTTGATCTGATAAAGCCATTCCATCATACGGTCTTGAACGTTAGGAATAGCCCCAGGCGCGAGGTCGCGCAAGTAGAAGTTGACTCTTCGCATGGACTTGGCGGTCTTCACCCGCATGATAGTGAGTCGCTGTTGTGGGGGAAATTGCCGTAACAAGCGGAGAGTCTTGTTTTGGAATCTCGCCGGGACTTTATCGCAGAATCTCTGCGCCAATAACGCTCTTTCATATTGACGAGTCAAATTTTCGTCTCCGTCAATGTGATCCTGGAGGTGTGGCGGAAGGGTTAAGTTTTTCTGGGTCTCGCATACTAACCAAAAGAGCTCGTGATGAATTTTGGTCTCGAAAACAAAGCGTAAACAGGGAGCATATTGCAAAGCATGCTGTTTCAGCATATTGCAAGAAACAGTAATGCTAGGGTTAGGATCAGATATTATTATTTGGGGCATACTTATCTAAACTTCGAATCGTAAGTGGGTGCAATTCTGTCTAAGAAGTCGCGCACGCGCGCGCTTCCCCACTCGTTAGAATCGGCCCTCAAGATGACCTCTCGAATCTCAAAAAAAAACATATCGTGCGCTCTCAGGCATGTCAACGTCGCAGCTTCGATTGTGAGTGCACAGCGAAAATGCCGTCTCCAAATCATGCGCACAATCTCACAATCAAAATAAAAATGATGGAATCTCATGTCCTTGTTGAGAATTTCCTTGCCACACATGCATTTGGGGCGCATTGCAATTCTCCAGACGTCGTTGCCGAGATGAAATAGACGAATATAGGTAAACCTGCATTTTTTCAACTGCTTGTAAAATTTTGTCCATTCTGTAGGCACACCTTCAATTTTTTTACGGGCTTTTCTGATTGAGCTGCCATCAATTCGCCGAGCCAGCATCACCGAACGAAGCGTGGCTGATGAACAATCATAGTTGCGCTTCTTCACCTCTTTCTTACTGGTCTGCTTGAAACAATGAGGATCATTTACTTTATTCCAGAAGCTCTGCGGCGCCGGCGTTGGCACATGAGACGGGTCAAACGTTCTGATTGAAAAAGGTCGCATTTTACCTTTATATTCTTTCCAGTAGCCCTTAGTAACTTGGAACCACGCATCAATGAATATTCCGAGCGGCCTCGGATAATTTACTGAGCCTAATCCTTGCCATCTCACGTTGTCTTTCATGAAATAGTGTCCACTCAAAACATCTGCCCAGTGCGGCGCATAAACCACGGCGTCGCTGTTGTTCAGGCAAATGTTTTCGTTCTTGCTGTTGGCATCACAAACTAGTGCCCACTGAATGTCCCAGCGCATATGCCTGACATGTTCGGACGCGTCAGGATCAAACAATTGTTTGATAAGCTCGGCTCGTTTGCCCAACAACTGGAATTTGAGCTCAAGGAGTCCGAACCCGCCTTGTTCCGGTAGTGACGTGAGTACTTCACGGCGTACATGAGGAAATAAGTACCGGACCAGATCATAAAAGTAATCGATATCGTCGGATGACATTGGCGCATGGATGTCACGGAAGAAGAACTTCGACATAACAAACGAGTTGAGATTTTGGGCGATTTCTTCCGGTGGGATAGTTGGCAACGCCCATTGGCGTAATACCCCCAACACCTTTTGGATATATCTCCTCCAATCGAATTTCCCACAGGTAAATCCTAAGTAAGTGAAATCTTTCATCGACTCGCGAGTGGTGAACACTTTCAGTTTCTCCCAATTTATTTGGCTGCCAGAGGCTTCGCAGTACCTTTCTAGAATCCTCATCACAAGTCCCTTCTGTCTGACGAGATAGTAAAAAAGAAGATCATCGGCGAATCCGGCAACAGAAAACTTGAACTGAATTTGTTTTCCATACGTGGCGGGCTCCAAATTGGTTTTGAGAGCGTAGAGCAACGGCTCGATAGTCAAAACAAATATAAGCGGCGATAAGGGATTGCCTTGAGCAGTGCCACGCCTGATTGGAAACAGCTGGGATCTGGTGTTGTTGACCATAATTTGTGCTTGCATACCCCCGAGAATGGTGAATATGGCTCGGGAAATTTGTGGAGGTATTCCACAGTGCTCGAATACTGCCTTTACCCAGGAGAATTCCACCATATCAAACGCCTTAAAGAAGTCAATCGACATCACCTCCATCTCGCTCTCCCAGTCGGGCTTATCAAGTATCTGAAGAACCTCTCGCAACTCACCGATGTTCACATGGATAGACCGTCCGGGTAGAAACGCCCGCTGGTACGGACCAATCAATCGATTAAGCACGGTTAAGAGCCGTGCCTTTATTGCCATACAGATGATCCGTAAGCTACAGTTCACGAGTGTGATTGGACGCTGGTGTCGGACATCGATACTCTTCTTATTGCGCTTGGAAATAAACACAATAAGGGCCTGTGACATGTTCTGCGGGAGCGGTTTGCCGTCCATAAGGTCATTGGCAATATCAACGAGATAGGGCCCGAGACCGGGCCAGAATCGTTTCCAGAACTTGAATCCGAGACCATCCTCACCAGGAACGCTATTGAAGTTTGCACCGTCGAGTGCTTGCTTTAGGTCATCGAGCGTGATTGGCTGCTCAAGCATCTGCGCCTCTTCTTGGGTTACGTGCGCAGGCCAGTGCTCCAAAAACTCGGTCTGGCCTCGAGTTTGTTGGGTTGAGGACAAGATCGACGACCAGTAGTCATGTGCAAGCGTCACCATTCCATCAGTAGTCCAAACCTGCTGATCTTCGCACGCGAGTGTGAAGAAAACCGACCGCTTATGCTGGGCACCAAACGTCTCTCTGAAACTGGTTCTGCGCGGAACATCCACTAATGGTTTTTTTGCGACTTTTCTGATCTGGGACATGGCTGTGTCAAAGTCAGACGATAGTCCCATTAATTTGCGCAGAAGAGCTTCGTGCTCTAGTGGATGAACAATGCGGCGAGGCTTCCCAAGCCTCACAACGGTACAGCTAGGCATGAGGAACTCAACAAGCACGGTATTATGCGTAGACGCTATTAAGCGCTCCGTGCGCTCATAGTATGAGTACAAATTATCGGGAATATAGATTCGATCAAGTCGGCGATTAGCATGGTGATTTCGATTGGTGGCGTGTTTGAGTTTTGGGTGAATCACTCGAAAGGCGTCAACCAACCCAAAATTATCGACGATTTTCTCTAGTTCCTGAGCAGCTCGAGTTTCTCCCGCTGTAATTTTTAGCGGCGGAGGAAGACAGTCAATCAGTGGATCTTGAACGTTATTGAAATCACCGCCAATCACTAGTGTGGGACGCTCAAGCTCAGTCCAGACGCTCTTGATTGCCTCATGAAGATTTTCCAAAAGAGGCTGTTGGGACAGGTAGCATCCAGATTCGGGATACACCGAGATGACCCAAAGCCGCTCGCCATCAATATTGCATAAGCAATCGGCCGTCCGCTCGTTATACGGCAAGCTATTGAACTTAATCACCTCAATCAGATCCAGAACCACCACCGCTGCCCTTCGGTTTTTGTCGTCAATCAGCCACTGGCAGTCTGCAAGAAACTTGTTCCATTTAGGGTTCTGATACAGAGTCGCCAGTACTTCCAGAAGCAAAAGAATCTCGTGGCTTTTGAGCTGCATCCAGGAATCTGGGTTACTGTTGCCTTGGACATTCTTTGCGAGTACTCGGACCGGTCTGGCAGGGAGGACGTGCGCATCCGTGTACTTTTTGTTGATTCCCCCCACTTCGTGTTTCATGGCATCCCCTCCACCACTCTGTCGGCGATGGAGTAAGTGAAGTATATTTTTTGGTAGTCTTCTTTCCGAGTGTTAGGGCCACGGAACGAACCCAACCAGAATCCGAGTTTGGTTCCGTAAGAAGGTGTACGAGGAATCCAGTTCTTTCTTCCAATGGTGTCACAAGTCTGCCCAACGATTAATACAGATTCTTCAGGGAGATTATTCTTAGATTCGCAAGAATCCCAAAAGTATGCTCTGCAACAGCTGTATCCAGGCAAAGGATAGCTTTGGACACATTTGACGACATGAACTAGGGTGTAATTTGGCAAGGCGCATTTCAATACGTCAGCCCACGCGGTGCCGGTCTTAAACACTATCCAAATCGGGTTGAATAGCCAATTATTCCACAACGAGTCAAACAATTGATCTCCGTCTTCGTAGTAAGCGGGGTTAAGGATAACATCGCGAAAGTCGTTGAGCTGTATGGCCGCCGAGGTTTCACTTCGTAAATCCGGAGGTTTTGGGCAAACGTGAATTAACTGCGTGAACATATTGAAATACACCCCACAATTTTTCAACATATCTTGCGCGTTGGTGTCTTCCTGCTCAATTTCGGCCGCCCGCTTGAACCAATCTTTCACCGATTGAACATCTTTCTCTTCAAATGAGATGGCCAGGCCCACGGGACTCAAAATGACCTCGTGCGCCACACGGCACGTGGTACGGGCAATGAATCTGGCGGCCTCAAGAGGATCGGTCTGAAGAAGGTCCCTTTTCATCCTACCCTGTAATTCTTCGTGGTCAGACCACAGATTCCAATGAATGACGGCTCTTCTTTGCCACAAAATGTAGAAATGAAGTATGTCGTCTTGCTTGATATACTCGATGTGCGCTTTTGTGAGTTCATTTCCTTTGGCCATCCACTTCACAATTGATTTCACATCGCGATTCTTGAATTTGAAATAGCGATCTTTGTAACGTTCATACGTGGGTAATGTCGCGGCTGGAGGAAGCGGATATTTCTCGACGTAAACACAGAGGCGAGTGCCGGAATGGAAGAGTTTGGTCAATGCCGCTTCGAGCTTAGCTTTCGTAGATTCAAGCATTGTTTACGATAAAGTTAAATACCACCCCAGAATGATCTTCTGATTTGGCTCAACAGTTGGCAACGACGATTGTGTCTTCGATGTACAGCCTGTCTTTCAGAAAAACAGAAAATGGGCTGGAGGTACGAATGACTGGAATGCTTACTCTCTATTCGATGATATGTTGTTTTTTTTTTCTGAGGCGGGTAAAACGGAAAGCGCCGTGTTTATCGGGCAGCTCGGTCATTTCTGCAGGCCGCTTCAGCCGTGGCCGGTTCATTGCCAAAGCCTCTTAACGCCGAAAGAATCCGAAAAAGCATTTCATTTTTAGACGAAAATAAGCTGTTCTTTGGGCATATCACACTGTTTTTTTTATTTTCTCGAGTGTAGTGGACGTTAATTGACAGGTTGTCATATAAACGTTTGTCGATAACGCGACGCGCGTGACGACGTTTGGTTGCGAGCTCTGCAAATACGAGGTCAAGCCGTGCATCTTCGCTGCGCTGTGCGTCTAATACATCTCTTGCTTGCTTCAGGTGCAAGAAAAAGAAAATATCTTCAGATTTCTGATCACGATAATACATTCACAGAGAAAATTTCGGCATTTCGAGATTGGACTCAGAATGCAACAAACGGTAGGTCGATAACGTGATCGCGCACCGGAGCTCGACTATCTTTTTGCAGCAGGACTTGTAGAAGATGAAGAGAATCTACTTGAAGAATTGTCTTTGGAAACGAATCTTCAAACATAACTTATTTACAGTGGCATGATGGGCAGAGAGGCGGCGTCGTTGGATCAAAGGCTAAAAGGTGATGGCGCGCAGGTGAGCTTTCATTGAAGCCTGGGTCAATCGAGCAAATAGTAACTTTATTAGTGAAGCATACGTATTGTCTAATATTTTTTACTGTCAGAACCAAAAGAATGTCAGCATCCAAGCTTTTGGGTTGGCAATGCTATGAAAGTTCTTTGCGAGTCCCCGAACCGGACTGGCAAGGTGGAGGCAAGCATCCGCATCCGCCTCAGGTTCTATGGCATCCCTTCCACCACCCTGTCGGCTATGGAGGCAGTGAAGTATATTTCGCGGTATTTTTGTAGGTGCATTTGAGTGCCACGGAAGGATTTCGTCCAGAATCCAACTTTGGTTCCGTAAGCAGGCGTACGGGGAAATTTCTCGAATTTATGAACGGAGGATTCAGAAATTTCATGGATTGTTACAACTCTGTTGGGCGCTTGCCGAGTATGAAGCCAGCTAATCCAAAAGTAAGCTTTGCAAAAACTGAATCCAGGCTCAGGAGAGCTTTGAATACACTTGATGAGATGAAATTTGGGGTAACATGAAATAGTGTTTCTTAAAACTTTAGAATATGGGACGCCGTTCTCAAATGTTACATTACACGGTCGGAATAGCACGTTATACTTCAACGAGTCAAACAATTGAACTGCATCTTTGTAGTAAGCGGGGTTGAGAATGATTTCCCGAAATCGATTGAGCTTAATGGCAGCCGAAGTTGCACTTGGTGTACCAGAAACTTGTGGGCTAACGTGGATTAATTGTGTGAACACATTGAAATAGACTCTGCAATTTTCCAACAAATCACGCGCTTCCGTATCTTTCTGCTCGAGTTCTGCCGCCCGCTTGAACCAATCTTTTACCACTCGAACTTTACGCGGTGGAAACGACTCGGCCAGACCCACGGGACTCAAAATAATCTCGTTCGCCATGCGACACGTGCAACGGGCAATGTACCTGGCAACCTCGAGCGGATCAGCCCGAGAGAGCTCCCTCTGCAGCCAATCCCGTAAATCATCGTGGTCACGCCACAGATTCCAAACAATGATGGCTCTCCTTTGCCACATAGTGTAGTCATAAAGCACATCGCTTTGCTTCAAATATGATAGATGGGCTTTTGCGAGCTCGTTTCCTCTGGCCATCCACAGCACAATTGCTCTGATGTCGTAGTTTTTAAATTTATAATATCGATCTCGGTAAGGATTTCGTTTTGTTAATGTTTTGCTTGGAGGAAGCGGATATTTCTTTATGTAGTGCTCGAGGGATTTCACGGAATGAGAGAGATAGTTCAACGCTTTTTCTAGATCAGCTTTGGTGAACGTCCACATTCTTTGTTATCAAAGATAGGCGACCACGTAAAGTGGGCGTTTTAAGTTCCACCGCAAAATGATCTTCTGATTTGGCTCAACCGATTGTGCCTTCGGTGTACAGCCTGTCTTTCAGAAAAACGGAAAGTGGGCTGGAGGTTTAGATAATTGTACTCTCTTTCTTTTTGGGGCGAATGGACCGAAAAGCGCCGTGTTCATCGGGCAGCTCGGTGATTTCTGCAGGCCGTCGTGGCCGGTTTGTTGCCAAAGCCTCTTAACGCAGAAGGGATTCGGAAAAAAACAAACATTTTCTTTTTAGATTAAGGCAGTTATCGTTTGGGTTTTGTTTTTTTTCTCGAGTGTTATGGACGTTAATCGACGGGTAACGTTTTATCGTATAGTTAGACGTTTGTCGATAACGCGACGCGCGTGACCGTTGGCTGCGAGCTCTGCAAATACAAGGCCCCACAGACTTCGAGCCGTCGCTGCGCTGCGCGTCTAAAACATCTTTTGCTTGGATAATGCAGCTGCCAGAAAAATGCTCTGTTTCTATATATATATTTCCGATTGTGGCAATACGATTCTCATAAATATTTCGGTAATTTATGGATGGACTTAGAAAGCAACGAATGGCAGGCTGATAATGTCTTTGACTGCAATTTGCAGCAGGAATTATAGCAGATTGAAAAATGGCAATTTTCGTTCTGAAATGAAAGCTTCTTAGAAAAGAATCCATTTTGAGGGTGTAGGAAATATAATTCTTCTTTTGGTGCTTCTCTTATGTTTGGGAACGAACCTTCGATCACTACTTATTGACAGTGGCACGGTGGGCCGAGAGGCCCCTGCTGGACCGAAGGCTACAGGTGGTGGCGCGCAGGCGAGCGAGACGGATATTCTTCATTGACGCCTAAACCAATCAAGCAGGTAAATGATTCGCAGTTCGCATGGTTTAATGTAGCACACATAATTGGGGTATTTACTGATCTTGCATTTTTTTTTAACTAGATGCTACGAAAATTGCTTTTCTTCTTTTGGGGCCGTTGGACCGTTATGCAGCCGCGCCTAATCTCGCAGGCAGAGGGCTGGCTCTTCGCGCGGACCTGTAGGGCCACAACATCCGCGCCGATGTGCGTGCAGCCTAAGCCCGTTTTTTAGTTAGGTCTAAGCCACCGACCCATGCGTTTTGCAATTGCAGCACAAGATCTATACCTTGCAGTTTATGCATTATGTTTGAAAAGAAACGTGCTTTAATGTAGATGGGCGCAGGCAATTTTATAAATACCAGATCTTGGCAGATTGGGAGTTACTGACGAGCAACCGAGGTCTGCGCGGCGGCATTGGACGCATTTGGCGAAACGCCCGCCGAGAGCCCTCCAGGCTCTTTTTCGTCGGGCTTCCGTTTTACAGTAAGGCCCGCAAGGTCTTAAATGACTAGAAAACAAGGATAATATAAACTACAAATTTAAATCAAAGAAACCAGGCAAACTATATATATCTCGTGGCAAAGATGAGAATTCGAGACAAGAGGAGTTCATGTGGATTCTCGCTTCACCAATGACAGCAACTCTGCTAAGAGGTGAAGCCCCTCGAGAGGTGCTGGAGTGATCAGATATTTGCCGCCAGTAAGCTGATAAGAATCTTCTTTCTCGGGTCTTATTTTTTGATAAAAATAATACTTGACGGAAGTTCTTCGGACGAACTTAAAGTCTTGATTCTCATAAGGGCACAAGAAAGTTGAATGATCGAATTTGCAATAAGTGCAGAACTCAATACATGATCCGATATGTTCTTCTCTATCACAGGCGCTGCAAAATCTCTTGGTGGAGGAAATAAACATCGTCTGCACCGTGAGTCCCTTTCGGCGAATGGTCTCTTTCGATGGTCTTCTGGTTCCATCGAGTTTGAAAAGCCCGTAGCAGTACGTCTCGCTGTTTATTTGTGGGCGAGCCACAAGGTTGCCAAGCATGATGTACGCCGAGCATTCAGCAGAAGCAACATGATGCTCGAAGACGACAAATATTTCTGCTAGGGAACGAGTGTTGAAATCAAACCTGAACAAGTTCCAATCGGTACTACCATCAATGACAGAAAACTCAATGTATCCTCCTCCGATAAAGAACTTGCGGTTGTCCCGGAGCAACTGCTGTAACAAGCCTTCGGTCCGGACTCCTTGAGCTAATGCCAATCTCAAAAGCCTCGAGCCAGGCACTACGCAAGCTAAGTCACGTGTGATTGTGAACTGATACTGTCTGGTCGTGGGGTTGAATGTTGGACAGCACCCACGAAGAGCGCAAATTTGCAAGTACATCTGCAAGGTCAGACGAATGAACGCCTGGTTCTCGGGACTAAAACTTGACCACTCTGGATTATCACCATACTCCTGTTCCAAAGATATCAAATACGGAAAGTTCTCGACGATGTTCTTTAATAAGAATGTCTCGAGATCTACTAGGTGCTGAGAGATGCCGGCCCTCATGATATCCACATCGTACAAGCATTCATCTTTGACGACCTTGCGGGTATGCGCGAAGACCAAGCCAAACTCCTCCGCCACATTTAAAGAGATCATGGTTTGTACGAGGTAATTGGGGAATTGCTTGAGTTTGCTGGCAACACTAAGGCAATTATTGAAGTCACGCAGATAAAAGCAAACTAACATGCGGACCCACAAGAGCTGACGCTGGAATACGTCATCATCAGCAAGATTGCTCGGAATTTCAACCTTACCGCTTTCTTGAGCCTGGGCAACAACGATCGTTATTCCAGGATGGATACTTTCATCGAGAAAAAGATTGTCTTTGAGCTTGAAAGCTTTGAAGGGACTATCGTTTGCAGAAGCAGACGACATGATGTTCCAGTTTTTGAGATACGGAGAGTGATATTGTTAGTGATCCTAGATATGGCTGGTGGCCTCTATTGGGGGTGGAAACAAAAAGAAAAGTACTAGAGATTGAGACTTTGCAATGAGTAAACTAACTCGGCAAGGGTCGGCGACCAAGTGCACTTCTCTCAACAAAGTTTTCTTAGCGTGCAGCACGCGTCTCCGAATGTCCGACGAGAGCAATTTAGACGGGCAAAGCACCCCACGAATAAAACGGGCAAGGGTAAGAATACACGAACTTAATTTATAATTTCAGTGAAAAAGAAAAAGCACAAATGGGCGCTTGGATCTGCACAATGTTTCAGTCGCAGCAATATATCAGCTAAATAGTTTGACATGCGATTTCAATACTTCTTCAAGTGACAAGACTCGATACTATAAATTGACTGGATGGAAAAGGAGGATAAGATTCGGCGATCGTTGCGCGTCTGAATTAAAAGTGCGCCGTTGTTTTGCGGGGTATTGCATAAAAATAGAACACTCGCTTGCAAATGCCCATAATCCTAGCCGTCGATTCGGCTTAGCTCGGCCGCGGTGTTGTTGTGGAATAGGGGTGAAGTGGCCACGCGCCAGTGCGGTTCGTGCGTGAATCAGTCAGTTAGAAAACGATGATGAGATGGAGGTCCTTTTCTAACCCCGTGCAAATCGCGCACTCGTGCTCTGCCTCACGTGACGAATGTGCCAGCTGCTGCGAATCACGGTCAAACTGGCATATGCCCACGAATTCAAATTTCCATGCCAGTGGTGTATACCAACCAAAAAGATTCTCTAGTAGATGAAAAAGTAAAGATAAAGATAAATTTTTATGGATGTTCACCCAGATCCGTGGCGTACCAACCTAGCGAGCGATGCCTTCGCGAAGCTAACATTAAACGCGCAGGACTAAGACTTCTCGTTCTCTATCTCTCTGCATTACTTCGACAAATCAAGAGAAAAAGAATAGAAAATGTACGATCACAAATTCTTTCATTTATTCTTAATGGAGCCAATGCATCCAAATCTACCAGAGATTTTGCTGCAAAATCAACAGGGCTACCAGAATTGCAGCCTTGAATGTCAGAGGCAGGTTGAATGGGCGAGGATCGTGGCTATTTTTTTCAGCATGATAGACCCTATATACTTTCGGGAAAGCATAAACGAGCTCGAAAAATTTAATTTACGTGAGATTCATCAAATAATTCATATTCGGACCGCACAACAGCGTGGCGTCATTTTGGCAGTTTGCCAGTATCCCAAAGCCATCTCTCCTGAGAGACTAACCCACGCGATTATAACTTACTTGTGTGGCATAAGGTCTCAGTACAAATCAATATTTATTCACTGTAAAAAGCATCTTTGCAAATACAAAAAATTATTAAGTCAATACCAAGCGAAAATTGAGAAGCGACAGGGAAAGGCACCCGCGAAAGCGTGGTCTGTCCTCACGAAAGACGATTGGTTTTATTGCAGTGAGATACTTTGTGCGAGAATTTGGTGTTCTCAGCTATACAACGTAAAAGTGGAATATAATTACGAGACTGGGTTCTTTTTGATTTATCAGGAAAGATTTGAAATTGGTTCTCCATCAGATCAGTTAAACGACCCATTTCTTAACCAGCTTTTGAAAGAAAATTCTAGCTTCGCTAGTTTGTCGGTCGGGGATTTAATCACACGGTCGGGGCCGTTGAATATCGAAGGTCGAGAGGTATATTTGAAACTACTTCCCACGGGATCCGATATGTATGGGTTCAAACTAGATATAGGAAACGAGAATGAGGTGGTACAAATTCTCAGGCTTTTCTTTCGTTCGGACGCAGAGCTCATAAAAATCATGCACAAGACAGAGCTGCAAGATATTCGTAGGTTCTTTGGCATTGCAAGACTAAACCGAGATAAGTGGCCACTTCCCTTTGCAATTCGAGAAGAACTTGGAACAGCGTTGGGAGGAACACGCGAGTTCGTTTTGAGCGCCGTGCAACCAGCATGCACCCAGTGCAAATCGACATTACATGCATCCGATCAATGCAATGAATCTTCTCGACAGTTCATGCGGCCATGGAATGTTCGAATTGACTCGGTCAGTGATCCGATTTTGAGATATACTGAGGATGAATTACAGCGACCAGTTCACGATAGGCCATCGAGTACCGACCTTTTGAGCGAAGATATCGAGATGATATTATCAGATTCTTGGCTCGATGAAGAAATTGAATAGTGAATTTATAAATTTATAGGAAAAAACGGTGAAATATTGAAAGTATAGTGCGCGTAACTAAAGACTTTTTGTACCCCACATTTGGTGCACGTGCGTGGCCCTCGTGGCGCGTCCAACTTATGCCACAAGTCTCCAAGAACCAAGGTGTTTCTGGCAAACAGCATCTCATGTTTCAGGCAGGATTTGGACCCAAATTAAACGTGGAATACGAGGACAATATCCTGGCGACGTTTCCATCGCGTCTTAGCTTATATAACGAGCGTCCCGATTATGAACATCCAAGAGATTGGGAACCGCTCCTAAAAGCAAGATTCAAAGTGTTGACAGTGATTCGAAAGCACTACGAAAAGCTTGAAGATAAAAAAACAGGCAACGCATCTATGAATAAGGAAATCCAAATGTGTCTTGATGAAAATTTGCCGCTTAGACAGATCTATCCTCATTACCAGAAGGCACAATTGAAATTTTACGAAGAGCGGTTCCGAGATCATTGTTCCCACCATATGATGTCTATTTGTTGCAGCTGGGACGAGGATATTTGGAATCTATATATTAAACTAGAAACGGCCTTGTTTAAATTTCGATACCAGAGCCTTACAGCTCACGAGCAGCGGGAATTTTGGTCGCTAAACGCATCTGAATTGCACTGGGAAATTGTAACACCCGAGCAGAAGATGTTGCTTGGCGAGAAATTGTACGCTTCCTCTCATGATGCCATAAGACAACAGCTTCTCATCGAAAACTGTCATAAGAAGAAGTTCAAGGTAAAAGATTTAGAGGTGGAAGAGCATTTAAAGGAGAAGGAAGTATACATAAAAGTTCCATTTGAACAAGCAACTGAATTGGTCTCAGAAAGAAGTGTCTATATTAGCAAAGGTTATGCGTATGTGCCAAGTAAGCTCTCTTTTGTGATTCTCTCGCAAAGGTTTTCGAGGATTTTGGCGATGAAATTAGCGCACGTTAACCGTATATTTGAGTTAATGAATGATCCGATAAAGAGAAAGGCTCATGAATTCGGTTCTATACTCAAAAAGTTGAATGAGTTTACTTCCGAAACCGGCTCCGAAACGATTACAGCTCATGACCTCGCGCAAATGGAAGTGACCCTCTTGCCACCTTGTGCGTGGCGTCTTTACAGGAAATTGAAGGCGAATTCAACACTCAAGTATAAAGAGCGTACGCAGTTTGTATTGTTTTTAAAAGGATTAGGATTATCGGAGTCAGAAACGCTCAAGGTGTGGAGCGAGAATGCCCCAGAAAAAGAGAGCTCTCGGCAGCGAGAAGACGCATACAATATCCGGCATTTATATGGATCAGAGGGCTCCTTTACAGATTATAAGCCCATGAGCTGTAAAAAGATTTTGGAAGAGAGCAGTTTGCTTGCAGATAATTTGAGTGGATGTCCTTTCAAGCGTCTTTCCAAAGCCAACGTCTTGAAGATCTTGGAATCGATGGGACCAATTGATTCGGATAACATGATGAAAATAAGCGCAAAAATAGATCTGCGAGACTATCTGGGAGCTTGCAAAGAAACGTGGAAGAATTTTCACGCGGATGACAAGGATCTGAACTTCAAGATTTTCTATCCGCACGTATATTCCATTCGATCTCTAAAACTGAGGAGGAAATCAAAGCTGAGTGTATAGGGGATGAAAAATTCTAAATCTATCGGAGGAAAAAAGGGTTTCACTTGGTTTTCGTAAAGGTGCATTTGCAGCCGCTAATTATGGATACCTACAAAACAAGAGCGAACCTGCACGTCAGCAGGATTCCACGGTGATTGCCTGGCCCTAGAACACGCTGTTATTTTACAAAAGAAAATAGATACGACAAAAAGAACTACCAGTAAAAACATCTGACCAAAGAGATTATTCTTGTCATGTAATCTGACGGGGTCTCGGATAAGGCGGGCCGAGTAAACAACGCGTGTGCGGAAAATTGATAGCGCAACGCGAAACCGTTGATGACGCGATGCGTGCAGGATCTTCGGGCCGAGCGCCCCAAAACGATGAAGTACTCGAATTGCGCGGCGGGGCATTTGGCCGATTCAAAGTTATTTTAATTTTTAGTTGAGGGTTAAAACTGCTCATTGCATCACGCGTATATGGCCAAGAAATGCCACTTCTAATCGCCCGTTATGAAAGGGGTCGAGTTTCACATGTTGCCCGGAAAGATATCTTATATCTGGCGCCTTATCTCATGCCTTTTGCCACAGATAAGACACGACGTCAAACATGGTGAAATTAAGCAGAGTTCTTCTGAATTCGTACCCAAAGACGCAAAAAAAGGTTACCAAAAAGCGTCCGTCTAGAAACAAGTCCAATATCAAGCAGCCTTTACCTGGAAGATCCATTCAAGCTTTATTAACACGTGTCTCTGACGAAATTATCAATGTTCCGTCCGAATCCGAGCCTGAAGAGGAGCCTGAAGCAGTGCCGGTGGCGGTGCCTGTCGCACAGCAGGAGAGAAACCCGAGTCAGTCGGAGGATTCGGTTCCTAGCGTTTCAATCCTGAAAATCTTGGTGAGTTTGAGCAAGGAGCAACAGGCCGTGCTCGATTACGTTCTCAACGGAAAGAGAAACCTATTTTTAACTGGTCCGGCCGGGTCCGGGAAGAGCCGGTTGATCGAGCACATCATATACAGATTGAAAAAAAAGCTTGGGCCTGAAAAAGTGGGAGTATGTTCAACAACTGCGTTCTCTGGTACACTTATCGGGGGAGTAACGTTTTACAAGCTCTTAGGATTCACTCCTAGTGATGGCTACTTTGATGCGATATCGAAAATCGAAAGGAACCGTTCGATTGTCGCGAGATGGAAATCCCTTGAGGCAATAATTCTTGATGAAGTCAGTATGCTCTCCCGAAAAACATTCGAGTTAATGGAGAACCTCGCTATGCATTTTAAGAATTCAAAGTTGCCATTTGGAGGAATCCAAGTGATTTTTAGTGGAGACTTCTATCAGCTCGGGCCCATTGAAACAAGGGGTACTACAGCTCAGTTTTGCTTCCAGAGTGATGAATGGGATCGTGTTTTCAAAAAGAATATTCTGATGACCCAAGTATTTCGTCAAAAAGATCCCGAATTAGCGGCTTTACTCAACGAGGTAAGGGTGGGAAACATTACGGCGGAAGTTGAAGAGAAGTTAAAACTGTATGACAGGCCCATTGCGGCGGGCCCCGAAGAGATTCAAGCAACACGGATCTTTTGCCAGAATTTTGAAGTTGCAAAGGAGAACAGAGAAAAATTGGGACAATTGCCGGGAAGAGAGTTCTGTTTCAATGCGACAGACAATTCAACAGAACCCATAGCGCAGAGATTGTTGAAGGATTGTTCGTGTGAACAGCAACTTATTTTGAAAAGCGGGTGCCCCATATTCGTGATCAAAAACTTCGATGACGTTATCAATGGAACGCCCGGTGTAGTTCTTGGGTTTCTTCCACAATCATTTTTCAAATGGCTTCAGAAAAGATTGGATCCTGACGACTTTACAAACCCAAGCAAGATGACGATAGACTTTTTTCGATGCCTCTGCTTGAGGATTTCAGAAAAGGAGAGAATCGCGGAGGCTTCGGCGATAGAAGAAACTCTTGAAGAGACATACAAAAAGACGCTTGAGCATTTGTCTGAGCGGAGCTTCAAAGACACACCTTTCCCAGTGACCTTACTCTCGCTTAATGGGGTCTCAACTTTGAAACACATGCCGCCTATCAATTTCACAGTGCAGCAACAAAATGATTGGCCCAAGCGCAGGACGCGCCAATTTTCTCGCAAACAGATCCCGCTTTTGAAATCGTGGGGCCTCACTGTTCACAGGGCTCAAGGCTTATCTTGTGAAGGGCTTATTGTAGATTTGAAGACGGCTTTTGCGTGTGGACAGGTTTATACCGCCATTTCGAGATGTGTTGACGGCAAGAAGCTACAAATTCTCAACTATAGGAGGAAAAGCATTAAGTTCAGTCGGGACGTGCAAGAGTTCTATAAGAAGGTGGAGCCGGCCAGTAGCCTCTTCGCATAGGACACTGAGGCAAGTTAGAATAAAATAAAAAAAAAGAAAATAAGTAGTTTGAAATTGAATATGCCTGAATTGATCGTAAGTTCGGGATTTCCAATGGATCTCCTCTACAATCGTGTATATGCAGTCCAAAAGGGCGAGTATGCAAGAATAGTCAGCGAAAAATGTTTTTTTTTTTTGAAGAGCGCGCTGACGCGGCCCATTTTCCATTTTCTTTTTTTTTTAAGTAAAAAGAAGCCTAAAATTGCACTTTTTTGTAGCTTAGAAAAGAATTTGCACCCTTTTTTACCCTGGGGGCAAGGCTAATCTTAATTTTTCTCTTCATTTGGAGCAGTCATTTGCATTTTTCGTGCAAAAATGAGCGTGCGAACACTGACGGCCTAACGCCGTTGGAAAGAATACCCGACTATGGAGGGAAGAATGTCAAGAATTGCGGGGTAGGGCCGGAATTCGATAAGCGGGACCGGAAGTCGATTTTCGGCGAACTCGAGAGACCAGATTACAAACAATTGTCTACATTTTAGAGAAACAATGACGAGCTTTGGGCAGCGGCAGAGGTCGAAACGCAGGCCAATAAATGTTCTCAGGAAAATGGGCTTGAACGAGAAATTGAAGTGAAACAACGGCTTGAATTTCAGTAAAACTATGACGAACGTTATGGAGCGGAGGCCGTTTGAACTTGCAGAAGAATATGTGCTTCGCCGGACTGCATCTTGCGCGGTTGGCCGATTGGTCACAAAACAAATTTCCCTTCCTTCCGTTCCGCTTGATGGAAATGATGCATTTGTTGCCTTTTAATTTATATTCGAGAGAGGTCCATTCGATAAATATGAAAGAGCCAGAAGCATATTCGAAAAGCGTACTCCTGCAAGTTTTGTTAAGATGCGATTGTTTTGACAATCGCGGCACGATGGCGCGGCTAAGAGAAAGAAAATTGCTCTTAAATAGGAGGGGTGAGAATTTTTGCTTTTGGCCGAGACATGAAGTTATCTATGTGCCTGAAGCTTTGGCTCTTTTTGGCGAAGACTCTGGCCGCGATTGTTATATATGAAATATCGTTTTTCCATTCGATGGCGTAGTTCAACGACAACGTTTCTATCAAGATGGATGCTTCCACCCATATGCAGGGACGCAGACCCGGACGCGAGCTGAGTCTCGACACAGTTTCACAAGATTCGTCGGTTGCTTCACTCTTCAATGGGCTTCGTGTTGACAGTCTGTCTTCTACGATTGGATGGGAGCTTACTTCCAAAATAAGCCCACTTACTATCAATCATCGAACAGAAGCTCTGCCTGATGGATCAGGATCTCTGTCTGACACTTCCGCGGCCAATGATATGGTCCGGGAAGCTCGAGAATTCGCTGAATCAAGAGCCTATATGTCAGATTCTAACGTGTCGTCTGGATCAAGGATGGAAATTGATACATTGTCGCCTGCCTCTAGGGTTGATGATGGCGTGGCCTCATCGGGGTTGGAGGCTGAAATCGATGCAGCAACATCGCCTGAACCAGTGGGTCATACTGACTATATTCAAACGGGAAACGACGACCAGTACTATTCTTGTGTGATGTCCAAAGAATATCGGGACATTATTCGAGAAGAGGCATTGAATATCATACGTGCTAAACATGATGTGTTTGTGGATTGCTGCAGCTGCGTCGCCAACGATATTCTCAGAGCTATCGTCCAACTCGGAAACACAGCAGCTGGTGGCGCACAGGAAGGGTCTGGCTTCATTTATTTATCCCACAATCATATGCAATCATCATATAATGTTGCAGAGCAAATGGGGATGATCAACAACAAGAAATTTAGCGAACACTACCGCTCGCATTTCGAAGCTGCACGTTGTATGGTCATTGAGAACGTGATGGCCATCACGGAATTACATTTCAGGGATATTCGTCCAGCAGTAAAACTTCTCAGGCCAAAAGAAGCAGAGGATATCATTATTGTTTGCGCGGGAAACGATGGTGCTATATATCCATATAAAAAGGATTTGTTCCCGACTAAGAACTGGATCGATTGGCGGTATGGTAAAGCTACCGTGCATACCGTTTCCATGTGTCAGGGATGTGATACAGCCGAAAGTCTCGCAGCTTTAAAGCGTGGAGAGTTTACAGTGGAGATGCTTAAAGAGTTTGTTGTGGCATATGACCCCTCAGAACCCAGGATCGAGATTGATCACAGATATCAAAGATTGTTAAGGGAAGGCGACCCCAAGGTTGAATTCGTGTATGAACCCGAAGAAGTGGGCCTCGAAGGACACAAGTTTCCATCGATCGTACCAGAAGATAAGTTGACATTGGTTCTCGGCGAGACAGTTGTTTCGCTCAAACACCATCAAAAGGTACAAGAGTTCTCGGCCGGGGTGATCGAATGCTTTCTCACGGTCGACGGGTTTAAAAAGTTGAACGAAGAGATTAGGCTGGGCCATTTGGCGTTAACACTTCCCGATTCTTTGGCGTATCTCCGGAAAAGAATTCACCACAAAATCAGCAGGGCCGTATACGAACCTGAAAAGCTGGAAAAACTTGACGTTATTGTTGACACGGAGCTTGCCAACGATGTTTATAAGAATGTGAGATCTTCCACTTATGAGGTGAAAGTGGGGTCTAAGGATGTTCCGTTTCCAGTGGTTTACTTTCACCGGGCGAACACGTTCGTACAAGTGAAGTACGCGACATTCACCGTTTTAGAGAGCGAAGGGCGCTACAAGGTTCAGATTCCCTTGAAAAATGGAAACAAATTCTCACACAGAGACTTGTACGGCGTTCGGTTGAATGCGCTCGTACATATCGACTTTACTCACGTGGATTTCAAAAGGAAAAAAGCAAAGATGATCATGGTGTGTGCTCTTCAGAGCGTTCGGAGAAAATCGGATGTGTATATCGACCTCCCCGATTGCGATGTGGCATTGAAGGCTATATGTGCCGACATCAATCGTCCTTTTGCGAGGACTTAGGACAAGAAGGGTAACCTTTCTGAAAAGATCCAATGAGTTAGCAGTGAATTTATCTTCTATATGTACGAGAAAAAAAATATAAAAAAAAAGAGTTTGTTTTTCAACCTGACGCAATTCTAGTCTTCGATGTATTTGGCGGCCTCTCGATGATTCGATGAAATGTGCGAGCCTCACGACTTCCGACAGCGAGCGAGCGAGCGAGCCGTCTGCCAACTGCCTAGAGGCAGTTTCTGGCAGACTGTGTGCATTTTCTGGGTGGCAGAAATGTTATGGGTGGGCGAGCACACGTAAATGTCTGGACCCGAAAGGTGGATACCGATATTGGGAGGGGACTGATGACCCATAGGTGTACGAGGTTTCAGACCGGGCAAAAGAGCCATGCTTTTTGATAAGATGTGAATTGAAGGTTCAAAGCTCCCTGATACGATGTCTTTCTGCTCGGCATTTGCGGTTCATGTGCGAGAACTGTTTTGTGGGGACTTACCCGCGTGTATGAGGCAAAGATCTGTTCGGTGAGCACCTCAATGCAAAGAGTTTTGGGTCTTCTCGGGCATTTCAAGGGTGGCATGCGGATATAGTGTATTCGTCATGGGGTTACAGAAAATGCAGCAAACGAGGCACATTCGTGGAGTAGTCTTTATCTGGACAGATCAATTACCGCATTGGGCGTCGCGATATGCTGCCGCGATGTGTGACCAGGGTCACGTGATTTGATGGGCTGAGAAGAGGACAACAGACCAAATGGCGAAAAGGGCATAAGCGCCCGACACAGACAAATGGGCAATCAGAATTCATTCCACATCAAACTGGTCTCTGCAACCACAAAATCCTATTTGGGGTGTTTTATTTCGTGGCCGCTGGGTTTGAATGAACGCTAGCTCTGCGAGCGCTACTGGGAAAATCACCACCACTGAGATCTGTTGCAGTCTCTAAATATATCCATACAAGGAGGATCGCATGTGGTTGATACGGATCTGAATAAGGAATCTATGTTTTGACCGGCGGCCTGCAGCTAAATGCCAATTAGGGGTGAGGTCAACTTCAAGCAGACAGCTTTGCACCTTCTCGAAGTGACTCGTGCGGCAAGCCTCCAGAGGAGTCCATGGGGAGCTTCAAGTAAAGAATGGAAAAGGTTCAAATTCCAGGCTTTTTGCTGGTTCAATGGGTCGGAGTGTCGCTCGGAATTGCGAATGCCTCTGTTCATGGACCGATAGAGACGCGCTATGCTCGAAAGAACAGCAAAATATCAAGTTTACGATGATCCGAGGATCTTACATATGCGAAATGCCTACAAATGATTCTGGCATATGCTCGCTCGCTGCTGATATCGTTGCACATTTTGGAAATGTTGTCAATGGAAGGTGTGTTTGACTGTGGTGATACGATTTATCAGGAGAGTCGAGTGTACAGATCGCCTGCTCCATCCACAAAGACTTCCTCCACGGGCATTCGATTATGCCACTCCATGAAACGATCGAACTCTTCGAAGGTAAAGGGCGCGTCTGACAGTATAACAGTATCTGAGACATATTTTGTCGGCTCAACTACATTGGTATTGAATCCGACAGGGTCAATTGTACTAGCAGAGGATAAAAGTGGATTGTTTGTGTGCCGTAGGCCAGAATGTGGCCGCATTTCGGGCACAACGTGTGAAAGCTCTGGGTATCGTGTCACTGGAGATCGGATTGATCTAGCGGGACATACTTTGCCGTCAGAGAGGCAGGAGATACACGGAATGTAATGAAGCTCCCGTCGACGGAACCTGTCTTCGCAAAACGAGCAGGCTCTTCTTGGCATCTGCATTCGTTTCAGCTCGAAGTTTGGTGCGTTGACACGGGCTCGATTGTGGTTCATATTCAGAATGCTCATTCTTTTAGCATACTGAATTCTTTGGGCAATGGATGTGAGCTCATAAGGCACAGAAGTATAGGACATTTTTCTGGGGAATGTGGCGGCCCCATTTAAAGCATCGCGAGGCCGTTTAGGAAGTGGATTCCTGCGCGTATTAAGCGTCATTTAGCCAGCCTACAGGTGATGAGCCTGCAGCCAGTATGGTTAGGGATCGAGAAGTGCTCGCAAAGTGCGAAATAAGAAATGCGGGGAAAGTTTTTCATCCGAGCTTAATTTTGAAGATGAATTTGAATTTGCAGACAAAGCCAAAAAGATATTTACAAGCAAGACATGAGTCCGTCGAAAACAGCGATCTCGGAAAGCGGCTACCAAGGTTTGACAAAGCATAATGCCCAATTGAGCTCAATGTCATAAAGGCAATGCCTGGCATATGGGATCGAATAAATTGAAAAAGAAATACGGAAGCAGAGGGGTTATGTATTCACGGCAGACTTTGGGGAACGGATATCGGTACCGAGGCGAGCGTGCGTGGCCGAATTTCATTATCGGCGTATATAAGAAGGCCGTCTTGCCCGCCCGCGCTAGCCCTGTATATCCACTTTTTTCTTTTATCGTCAAATGTCTCTCTTCGCCCAACGCAATCGAACCTGCTTTTCCCCTTATCCAGACTCCGAAAACACTTTGGGAGAGAAACAGGCCGCCACAAACTTCGATGAGCCTTTTTCACATCAAGAAATAGCGCAAATTCGAGCAAACCTCGAAAGATATTTGGGCCCCGAGTACCTCAGCTGGAGAACAGGGCCCGAGGGAGAGACGAGCGTCTCCGTTGAGCACTCGGCCATGTTTAGTGTGATGAATAACATATTTGGATTTGCAAACTGGAAAAGCGAGATGGTGAAGCAGGAAGTCGACTACCACGAAGTGGACGAAGACAAAAATGTACATGTCGGTGTTACTGCGCGTGTACGCGTCACGGTCAAAGGAAACATATTTCATGAGGATATCGGCTTTGGGTATTCCGAGGTTTCCAAATCCAGAGCGGAATCGTTCAATACGGCGCGGAAATTGTCCGTGTCCGACGCGTACAAACGGTGCCTCAAGGCTTTCGGAAATGTGATGGGAAACAATCTCCATGAGGAGGGAGTCGTGCCGCAGCTTAAAATGTTTAAACGTGCGGCCCCGTGCTTGACGGAGCGGGACTTGTTGCGTAGCTTCAGAATCGGCAGCAACAAGTATGATGTTTTATCGGCCAGTTCGGTCAGTTTGCTGTCAATGGAAACCAAAGTTGCAGATGCTTCAAGTGGGCCCCTTTTCAACTCACCTATTTTGGACAGCAAAGCCGAAACTGATGCCGAAACTGACGCCGGTGACGAAGCTGATGCCGAAGCTGAAGTCGAAGTTGAAGTCGAAGCTGCAGTCGAAGCTGAAGTCGAAGCTGAAGTCGAAGCTAAAGCCGAGGGACCCAACTCATTCGAAGAAGCAGAAGCTAAGAAAAGAGAAGACCAAGAATTTCTCAAGCAGATTAAATTTGATGATTCTTTTGGTGAAGACAAGGAGAATGACGCATGTAAGCCCTGCAAGGCTGCCGAAAGCCGTAGATCTCCCCAGCCCCGCGGACCTTCTCAGCGTCGTGGGGTTTTTAAACGCCATGGGCTTTTAAAACGGTGCCTTTCATCTCAAAGCCGCGATGTATTACGTCCCTGGAGCACATCGAATAGCGTCGATACATCACAACTCCGCGAGCCATCACAACGCCGCGGGCCATCGCAACGCCGCGAGCCATCGCTTGAGTTGTAATTCTTATATACGAGACATGCCTTTATAGTTTGATTGATTTAATGATGCTTCACATGATCAAGTAAGACGTAAGACTTCAGTTGTCTTCATCAGTAAATATTTGTGAAGCAGGCCGTAGGTCGGATTCACGTTTGTTGGGCTGATTATAAAATGTCAAAATACAATCAGATTGTGGGCTCACGCTTTCAGAAAATATTCGCTGACAGTTTAATACCAGCAGATGAATGTGAGATGTGAATTTGACCTTGAAGCTGAGCTTACAGTGGGATTCGATTGTCGCTATTGGGGATAAGGATCCACGGCTGAAGGCGAGCCTAAATTCCCCAATGCGGATAGCCAGCCGATCGGGAAACAGCCTCATGCGGTAATTGTTCTTATGTGCACGCACCCGACCATGCGCTCAGTGGCGAAACAGACAATATGATGAATAAGCGAGACGACGTGACAAAAGTGGGACAATAACTATTTCATACAGTTTTTCATTCTCTATTATATCTATAACGTGTAGAAAATGTACTTAATGCTGCTTGCTAGTATTTTTTCGAGACGTTTTTGATTCTCAGATTTCGCACTATGTGAGAGTACTCACGTTACATATTAATATCGTAAGTCGAACTTTTGAATGACAAACATATTAAGACGATTTCACAAACTTTAGTTTCTATAAACATTGTTTATGATAAACGGCATTTTTCACAGAGTGGGTTATTATAAATACGGCTAGCACTGGGGGATAACGTTATATTGCAAGGCCATTGATGACCGACACGAGACCCTGCATGCCGCCAGAAACCCTCTGCCAGAACAAGAATAATTGTCGATCCATCTTTGCGAGATGGATGTAGTGCAAGAGACCAAGTTGAAAGATTACCAGATGTATGAGAATTCTAAGTGCGCCGTCCAGATGGCGTGTTTCAATAGGCCCAGAACCTGCTACGGGGACCGGCTAAGCCAGACATTCAGCAATGGCACGATCATTGGCTTTACGGAGCCTCTATATGGGTCAATTGAGTACGGCAACAGTATGTACCACTATGAATTCGATACCAAGCCATATCAGCACGAACAAGAAGCGGTGACTCGCACGAAGTTACGCGTCTCAGGGATCACAGAGAAGTATTGAGAGGAATATACGAAAAGATCGACTTCATCAAGAGAAATCTACGTAAAGGCATGCATTTGAAAACTATTTGGGGAAAAGAGTAACGCAAAGAGAAGGTGTTCACGAGCCAGAAGCGACCGCAGGAAGCTGGCGAGCGGCACAATGCTGGCTAGCTTCGCAACAGTGTAGCCAGCCGATGAAATCCGTACGTCCACGGTCGAAAGCAGCCGCCTACTGTAAGAAAACAGGCGCCTCAATGATCCACATCTCCAGATCTGATAAGCACGGCGCTATCACTATAGAAGCCGCAGTGTGCAGGCCATTCGCGGCGGGCGAAAAAAGGTGGACCGAGGTAACTGAACCGAAGAGAAAAAAATGCACCTGAAGCTGATATCTGACTGAATATGCCCATAAAACCCGTACTTTGATGCCGAAACATGGTCTTGACTATGCGTAGATCCCATAGACGAGGTGCTGGCACGTAGCAATGAGCGAGAGGCCGGCGTCCGGGCTCCGCCATGCGGCTCCGCTTCCCGTCCGCCTGAACACGTTTGAAATGGCCGGAATGGTATAGAATAGAGCCAAAATCGTCAATATTTCGTAGATATAAGTATCTATGCACCAAAGCCAAAGCCCAAACACGCAGTGTTGAATTTGTGCGGGCCAAAACCCCCAGGGCCAGTTTGCGATACTTTTTTTTTTTTTTTTTTTTTTATGTATTCCAATATACAAGTCCTAGCTTCCTCCTGCATATAAATACTATTCAGTTGTGCCAATGGGTTTCAATGGCCCCCATCGTGAAGACTCCGAACGGCAAACCCCGCATCAGGACCACGCCGTCATCCATTTCCCCCTAGCACCAGAATATCCATGGGTGTATCAAGACGAATTTACCTTCC
>JAJMGZ010000108.1:18980-29051 GCA_030582795.1 Metschnikowia chrysomelidarum | reverse complement strand
CCAATGCACGATACGAAATGGGAGCCAGTAACCAATAGCGAGAATTCGCTCGGGTAGATCCACCATTTGGTAAATCGAACAAAAAAAAAACTTTCTTGGCATTACCGCGGTAATGCTCGCCATGGCCTGCCCGGGCGCGCGGCTGCTCGCTGAACTTTCCTCATTTGCCGTGCGAGAAAAAGAAAAAACGCCGTGGCGCTTGCATGCAGTCCGGTGTGACCACCAGCATCAAAGCCAAGAGTCGTGATTGCCAAAAATATGAGGCATGAGCCAAGAAGCTTATCTCTCACATGGCGGTGCCTCGAGATAACGGTCGATGGATCAGCGCCGTTTAGTAAGCGCCGCCGCAATTTTCCTCGCAATTAGCCGCCTCTCTCGGCCAGGCCGGCATACAAGCAGCCTCAAACCCACGCGAAGTTGCGCTATCGCCAGATAATCATGTGAGCTTATCATCCAAGAAAATCTGAGCCCGTGGCTGAAAGATACCGAGGATTATCGCTCAATTGCAAACAGGAGGATTTACTGTGAGAGCATTTTTGCTACCCCACAAAATGTAGGCGCCGCGTGCGTTTTGGGGAACTTTGGCGTATTTGGCACGGCGATTTCTACTGCGCACGGCTCTAAATGGGACACTTGAGGACGGACAGCGCCACGTAAAAAAAATTTAAAAAAATTGGTGGGGACGAGGCGCCGAAAAGAAATTTTCTCGTCTTTGTCAATGATGGGTGTATGCAGGCTGCTGCGCGAACACCTTTATCTCTGCGTCAGATAGATGTACGTTGCGGAATTTTGCCAAAGCTATATATTTACCATGTTCGGCATGGTTCCACCTTCCCATTGTTTTTTCCATACGACGCTTCGATCGCCGGTTTTCTCATAAAATTCTTGTCGTTTTTTTTCACAAGTACCCACATCTATTCCATTCCCTTTTCCATAGCTCATCGCACCCATAATTGCAGCCTCCAACTAATTAACTGTATACCATGGTCGACTTGAAGCCCACATCTTCGCGGCCCTCGATCTACCGCAGTAACTCTGCATACGTGGACTTTGAGATCGCTAACCTGAAAATCGTCAATGTCGACGAGAAAGGCCACATTGTCTCGGAAAACAACTCCACCGTGTCGTTCCACGAGGAAGACTTGCAGAAAGGCTTGAAGAACAGACACATCCAGTTGATCGCCCTTGGTGGTGCCATCGGAACCGGTCTTTTCGTTGGTTCCGGTTTGGCGTTGCACACCGGTGGCCCTGCTCCTCTTTTCATGTCTTATGTCATTTTGTCGGTGGTGGTGTGGTTCATCATGAACATGTTGGCGGAAATGGCCACGTTTTTGCCCGTGCCTGGTGCCGGTGCTCAGCAGATGATTAACGATTACACTGACCCTTCTATTGGTTTTGCCTTGGGTTACAACTACTGGTATGGTTTCACATTTTTGGTTGCAGCCGAAGTGGTTGCCGTCGCCTTGATTATTCAGTACTGGACCACCAAAGTGCACATTGCCGTGTGGATTACGATTTTCCTCGCGATGTCTGTCATCATCAACTTGTGTCCCGTGAAGGCTTTTGGTGAAGTCGAGTTCTATTTTGCCGGAATCAAGTTGATTGCGATCACCGGTCTTATTATCTTGGGTATTGTGTTGTTCTTTGGCGGTGGCCCTAACCACGACAGATTGGGTTTCAGATACTGGAAGCACGGCCAGGCTTTCCACGAACACTTGGTCGGTGGATCGACTGGTCGGTTTTTGTCGGTATGGACTGCGATTATCAAAGCCGGTTACTCGTTTATCATGTCTCCAGAGTTGATTGTCGCGTGTTCCGGTGAGACCACCAACCCCAGAAAGGCGTTGCCTCGTTGTGCCAACCAGTTCGTCTACCGTTTGGCCTTCTTCTACATCTTTGGCTCGTTGATCATTGGTATTATTGCCGACTCCAGCAGCCCTCGTTTGGCCAGTGGTGGTAAAGGTGCCGCTGCGTCTCCATTTGTGCTTGGTATCCAGAACGCCGGTATTCCTGTATTGAACCATATCATCAACGCCGTGGTGTTGACCTCGGCTGCTTCTGCAGGTAACTCGTTCTTCTACGCCAGTACCAGAACGATGTACTCGCTTGCCAAGAGAGGTTTGGCGCCAAAGATCTTCACCGTCGTCAACAGATTCGGTGTGCCATACTACTCTGTCGCGTTGACTTTCGCCGTCGGATGCTTGGCTTATTTAAACGTCTCTTCTTCTTCCGAAAACGTGTTCACATGGTTCTCCAACCTTACCACGATTTCCGGTTTCGTGTCGTGGATCTTCGTCGCGTTTGCCTACATCAGATGGAGAAAGGGTATTGTTGCCCAGGGTCTCGAGGACAGAGTCACCTACAGAACCAGATTCCAGCCTTACGGTGCGTACTTTGTCATCTTCTTCATTGGAATTTTGTCGCTCACCAACGGTTACGCGGTATTCTTCGACTTCAACGCGCCAGACTTTGTTGCCGCCTACATCACGTTGCCAATTGTGTTGTTCCTTTACGTCGGCCACAGATCCTACTCGTACTTCTACCTCGGCAGAAAGCGCTGGCTCACGCCGCCAGAGGAGTTCGACTTCTCGAAATTGGAGTTGGTCGAGTACGAGCACAGCCAGATTGTCGAGCCCGAGAGAAAGAACAGATTCAACATTTTCAAGTCCAAGGTCTAAGGTTTGGGCGGTTAAGTTCTTCTTTTAATTCTTTATATATTCAATCCATTTTTCTAGATTCATCCCTAGCTTTAGTCGGCGTAAGCGGCTAAAGCCTTTAAGTCAATAGCCCTTTTCTTGATTACTGAAGATGAGAAATTAAATATTAAGTCGATACTTATCCCCCCCTTTTGCTTAATTACCTACCAGTTTTTACATCGTAACGTAAGCGGCACAGAACTCGGACGACGCAGAAGTCGGATGAACGCGCGACGCGCGAGCTCTGAAATATATAAGCAACTTCTTTTTCCCTCCCTGAATGTCACCAAGAAAGTAAACTTCATAAAGGAAATGCTTGCTAACATGCAAAGGGTGGGCGTTGCCCTGGAAGTTTTTGAAAAATATAATCCCTTCTCAAAAGCAGGCTGCAGACGCGTATGCCCTGGCGACCTACGCGCTCAGCGATAGAATACGTGGTATCCGTTTCAAAGTTGGCATTCATCCGCCCCAGTGTATTTTATCCGTAGAAGAGGGATTTTGTCACTAAAGGATGCAATCTTTCGGGCAGTTTACGGGCTCGAGCCAATATTGGCTCAAATTTGAGGAAAGGCCGAAAGTATTATCGCGAAGCGCGGTTAGAAATTTGTCATCAAACTCGGGCGAATATGACCTAGCAGAGTTGTCAAGCACCATGAGCAGATGAATTTGAGACTAGTTTAGATGCATATAACATGAAAAGAGCATAGTTTGAGCATTCAACCTATTTCTTTCAAAATGATTCAATCTTTTAAAGGATGAGATAAAAGATTACGGTTTAGGCGCGGAAGACATTTGCAATGTCGTTGAAACTGGTTCTCAAATAGGTGCAAGAAGGTTTATTGAGCTTCTCAAACCCTTGAACTTGTCTGCTCGAAAAGCAATTGGAAAAAATGTATAGAGGTTCCAATTCAATATTGCATCCTCTTCATTTGTCGCGCGACGAGATCATGGAATCGAAGAAGATCCCTGAGAGAGAAAACGGTAACGCAAGTCTCATTAGGACGAGAGCTAGAGGCGAGAGCAATATTTCGTTGGAGGAAGTATTTCATTCTTTGCCGGAGACGAGAGAGACTTATGAAGCTCGAATTTCCGAGTCACGCGACGCCACCGTTGATGTCTTCGTACAAAGAGTTGTGGAGCATGTAGAAAGCCTGGACACATAAGAAAAGCGTGTCCCTTTTTGATGTTATAAAGTTCTTTCTCAAAAAAATATACAATTTTTATATTACGTTCGTTTAACATGAAAACCTGTGATCGCGAATCCGACTTCTACGTCGTCCGAGTTCAACTCCCACTTACGTTAATTTCAGGATTCGCAAATTTTGAGGCAAGAATCGCCAACCATTACTCATCGAAGTGAGAAACACAAGTCTGGTTGAAATTGCCGCCAATACGGCGCGCGCTAGGCTAAGAATTTTCTTGATGTGGATGCCCTCCCTGCGCCAAGCCAATACATCATTTAAAAGATGTATTCACGCAACGACAACGTGTCTTCCTCAAATTTCGATTTACAGTCATGATATTCAATCTTTTAACAAGCTCTAAATGTAAGAGTATTTTTTTTTTGAAAATTCAAAAAACGGCATCCAAACATTTTCTCAAATTTCCAGGCCCATACTTTTTTCGTTGCTCATGCCATATGCACACCCGCGACGGTCTGCGACCGGCCCGCGATGCCCGGCCGTCTTGGCGCTGCACGATAAGACTAACGCGCAAGATAAGAGTGATTGAAAAGCGCAAATGTAGTAGTATATAGCCTCTTCTCTCAGCCTTGGCTTTCTCTCTTCAAAACCTCAATCATGTCAACTTCTCAATATGTCGCACTTCCGCAAGGAGCAGGGTACGCCGTGGTGGTTGGTCTCGGGGCGGTTTTTGCAGCCGGCATGATGGTCACGACGTCGTGCCTCCGGCGCTACAATAAGGAGATTATGACCGCGGAGGAGTTTTCGACTGCCGGCCGGTCCGTCAAGAAATTCTTACTCTCAGCGGCAGTAGTGTCTTCATGGACGTGGGCCGCCACCCTCTTAACTTCCACTGTGCAGGTCTACCGTAATGGAGTCCTGGGGGCTTTATACTATGCCGCCGGTGCCACAGTCCAAATCGTCTTGTTTACTTGTTTGGCAATTAAGGGAAAGGAGCGTGCACCCTCGGCACATACGTACTTGGAAATTGTCGAGAAACGGTATGGCAGCGTCACCCACGGAATTTTCTGTTTCTGGGGGTTTGCCACCAACGTTTTGGTGACGGCGATGTTGCTTACTGGCGGGTCTGCTGTTGTTCATGAATTGACCGGGATGAACGTGATTGCAGCATGCTTGTTATTGCCCCTTGGTGTGGTCATCTATACGCTTTTCGGAGGTATCAAGGCCACGTTCTTGACCGACTATGCTCACTCGGTAGTGATCGTGGTGATCATGTGGGTGTTTGGCTTCAATGCCTTTGCCATTTCTGACAAGTTGGGTTCGGCCAGTAAAGTGTGGGACATCATCACCAAATTGGCGGAAACGCTGCCCCGGGAAGGAAATGCTGGCGGATCATACTTGACGATCAAGTCGCGCTCGGGTGGCATGTTTTTCGTGATCAATATTGTCGGCAACTTTGGCACGGTGTTTCTCGATAACGGTTACTTCAACAAAGCCTTTGCCTCTGATCCCGTGGCCACTTTGCCCGGCTACGTCATGGGCGGCCTTGCGTGGTTTGCCATCCCCATGTTTGTAGCTACCACAATGGGACTTACCGCTTTATGCTTGGAAAACACTCCTGCGTGGCCCACGTTCCCGCTCAAAATGACGTCGGCAGAGGTCAGTGCCGGACTCGTGCTTCCCAATGCGGCGGTGGCACTCTTGGGTACAAATGGCGCGGTGATGTCGCTTCTTCTAGTGTTCATGGCGGTGACGTCTTCGATGTCGGCAGAAATGATCGCGGTGTCGTCGATCTTCACCTACGATATCTACAGAACCTATATTGACCCCAAGGCATCGGGCAAGAAATTGATGTTCGTGTCGCATGCTTCGGTAGTAGGTTTTGCCTACTTGATGGCAGGCTTCTCCATCGGGCTCTACTACGCTGGAATCTCCATGGGTTACCTTTACGAATTGATGGGTGTCATTATTGGCGGTGCCGTCTTGCCCTCGGCATTGACGCTTTTCTCAAAGCACCAGAACTGGGCCGCTGCCACATTCACGCCTCCAATCGCCACCAGTTTGGCCATAATGCTGTGGCTCTTGTGTGCCAAGGTCAAGTTTGGTGCCGTGACCGTTGAGACCACTTTCAAGGACGAGGCGATGTTGACGGGTAACGTGGTGGCATTGTTATCGCCATTGATTATTGTGCCTGTTCTCACGTTTGTATTCAAGCCCCAGGGATTCGACTGGAACATCTTGAAGAAGATCAAGCGCGCAAGTGAGGAGGAAGAGTTGCTTGCGGCGGAATCGAAAAATCCCGACCCTGAAAGTCTCCAGCCAGCAAAGTCGCAGATTCTCATCGCTGCACAAGAAATCGCCATGGCTCGCGAGGCCGAGGAAGCAGCTCAAAGCGCCAGATTGAAAAAGGGGTTTAAGGTGGCCCTTACGATCTGTATCGGTTTGGCAATCTGCCTCATTCTTCTTTGGCCAATCCCCATGTACGGCAGCGGGTACATTTTCAGCAAGAAGTTCTTCACGGGCTGGATCGTCGTGTTATTTATCTGGACCTTTATCACCGCATTCATCGTGATCATTGGCCCCGTGTGGGAGAGCCGCGAGGGCTGTTTCACGACCTTCCGGGGAATCTATTGGGACTTGACCGGCCAGAGCCACAAATTGCGGGCATGGCAGAACTCGAACCCAGAGAAGTTGCATGCCGTGAGAAGCCAAGTTTCGGCACAATTGACCGATGCCAACATGGTGCTGGTGGATGGACTTGTGGAGGAAGACCGCAGCTCTTCGTCAACACAGACTGGCTCTGCCGAGGAGAAACGATGACTGTAGCCAGATCTCGGGATAGTTTGTCATAGGGTCGGATTATACAAAACGAACGAATGCCTGAGAGCGACTCTTGTATATTTTTATAGACACTTCTTCACATTTGCATAGTAATATTGTTTTAGTTTAAAGCCAGAATGCAGGGTTATTTTTGGCATAAGCGACACAAAATTGCTTACTCTCGGCCATTGCTCCTTCAACTGGATTCGATCTCACGGAGTGTGTGCCGATCTCCGACAAAACCATCAGTTTCAATGCTTCTAGAACGCCAACTACTTGAATGCGTTCCACGGTCATATCGGAAACAGAGGCAAATAACGATATACTGTCACGCGGCAAATCCCACGACTCGATTCCATTGGGTATCACCGCATTCAAAATATGGCAAGGCTTTTTCTGACCCGGAAGCGGGACTACAGCCAAGCCGAGATCGACGGAAGAGGAAACGTGCGTTAGCAGCCACTGTTCGCCGTTTTTTGTGACCACAACAAGATTCGGCCGATAAAACGCTTTTGAACAGCACCTGGTAAGATGTGCTCGTGCAAATCCCACAAATACCTCAGTATTGAGTTCCGCAAGGAGAGGCATCTTTATCAACGGTGTACCGCCCCGAAGCTTACCAACGGTAGCTTTAGACGGGACCGATTTAATCTTACATGCTTCTTCCCTCGTCCACAAGTCACACTCTGCGATTTGTAAAGGATCGAGCAGAGGGGCCACAAGAACAGTTTGCTCGAACGGGGGATTCTGGCTCACTAACGGTATCCAATTTTTCTCGATCTTGTGCTCGCGTTCTCCAGCAAGCTTGAGCTGTTTAGTCCGAGTATACCACTGCGGACTATTGTCGGAGTTCTCTGTGAGAAGAACGGACTTTTTCTCCATCTGAAACGGGAAGCTCATGAACATCGATCGGAAGTTTTGCTGTTTCGTCCACCACAACTTATGCACTTTTTCCGTATGAAGTGCATTGAATATTATCACCGGCTCCTCAAACCCCCTTTCGCTCTTAACCAAAAATGTTCGTGGATCCTCGGGGCCCCAAAACTGGCCGTTTCCACTAGCCACGACAGGAAGCGGAAGAATGCAGGGGAAGCGCAACAGCAAAAACCTCTGGCCGTCAAGATCAAAGCTGAGTGGACTCTCTTCGCTATCTGTAGGTATCACCAAGCGCGCGTCGTCGACTTCTTTCCATTTGGCATCATATATTTGGGCATACGCCATACTTAATGTGGGGTTTTTGCTGGTGCCTGCCTTGGAGTAAACTAACCGTGACACCACCAAGTGCAAATTGAAATTCTTGAGCCAGACAGAAGACCCGGCAAAACGGAACCATTTTCTCGGTATGTCGTCTTCGGTCATATGCTCAGTGAAAATGGGAGAGATTTGCTGGTAGTACGTGTTCCCGTAATCTTCGGTCTCCTCCCGAAAAATGCGAAAGAAATTGAGGAGATTGGCTGTTATTGGTTTGCTATTGCTCGTATCTATGTTAAAGCTATGCTTCCCCAGCTCTGTTTGCTGCGATTTGAAAGCTCCATACATTGTTATCTTGGTGCTGGTAAACTGGTGCTTTTCTGACGGCGGCAACTGCAGCGCACGCCATGTTTCTGGCCGGCGATAAGTCCACGGTTCTGCGAGCTCTTTTCGGAAATGGTCATCTATCACATCGGCGGGAAAGCTAAACTCAAGCGGAAGAAGGATATTCCGGGCTAACCTGTGGGGTAGAATAGGCTCCAAGTTATTCCCAGAGTCTACGAAATGAGTCTGGGGAAAATCGTAGGGGTCTTCGTATAGGAGCACTGCAGTAATGAAAAGGATTGCTGAAATAAAACTTATGACAAGAAGAAGCCATGGGCTTTTCCCAAGATTGATAAATCCCATAAAAGAAGTAGTTGCTCAAAAAATCTAGCCACCCCAGTTTCTTCGGCGGCCGACTCGAAATTTGGCTAAGCGGTATTAACAATGGTGGGGAGCAAATGGATCGTCAACTTGTTTCACCTTTTTTGCCGGTTTCTCGAGCTTGAATTGCGAGTAGTTTCGCTATTCAAGTGACAAATCTTCACCGGGATTTTGTCGCGGATATTTTTTCCTTCGTCTACTTCCGAGTCTAAATAGATCTTAGTGGTTGTTGCATTTCGTGACACCGCCTGGGCTTCAAACCATTTGGTAACTTGATCGGGAGATCATCAATTTCGAGACGATACGCAAACCAGTTTCGAGGTCAGTTCTGATATACATTTTGCGACACATTTAGGATATGTCGGTGGTCGACCAATAAATTGATTTATTTGAATTTATAATTTTGTAATTTTTCGGTTCCGGCCAGAACTTCTCTTTGTTTACAACTGCATTGTTCTTTCGCTGGAGTTTCCTATTTGACGTTCCCATTATCGCGCTAAGGTCTCGGCTATGCAAAAATCCATTTTTAGAGCAGCAGAGATCTCCAGGCGCAATGTAAATAATTTCGAAGCCACTTCATGATGCGATAGAAATAATGATGTCAAAATGGCGGTTTACAGGCGTATCAGTCAGGACCTCCTCAAGGTCAAATTCAGTGAAAACGGACGCTGACTATTCCATTGAAATGGGGATTAACCCGGATACATCAAATGAAACACGCATAGCCTTGTAGCGGCCAAGTTTCGTTGTTCGTTTACAAAATGGCGATTTTCCCCCCCTTCCCCGTTGATAAGAGGCAATAATAACTGAAAATATCGGGCAAGAGATTAGAACCGTGCTTTCGCCAAGAATCGTGAAATTTGGCCCAATGCTACAACACGCATGGATAGTTGCAAACCGTGTTCCAAGATTTCGAGTCGCAGGGAAAGAAATCTTCGCATAAGAGAGAATTAGATCCTAGGAGATACCTTCATGTTGTAAGTCCCAAAATCTCCATGAGTTCCACACTGCTACCAAGAAAACGAAATCAAATTTTTTTTGGGTTTCAAGGAAGAGAACAATACCCCCGATCAGAGCGCCAGCGACTGATTGAAATCGCCGTGTACCTATACTTCTCGGCTGACTCGGCCCACCATTGTTCATGGGCAAAAAGAAGAAGCCATTGCTCCTAATACCTTTTGATTCACTGAATTTCAGGTGGCTCCCACAATATGAAGGCCAGTAATTTCACTTTTAAAGTATAAATACGTTACCATGTTTCCCTAATTTCTTCTTGTCGGCAATAATCACCTTCTCAATCTGATTGAATCAAAATGAACTTACTTTTGATTTTGCTTTCGTGTACACTTTCTAGTGCTTTCGATCTCTCTAACTTATTGGCGGGAGAGCACCTCCCAGAGCCCAGTTCGGGTTTTGTTTCGACTCCATTTATTAGCGTGGGCGAGTCTTCACAGAAACGCGACCTTGGTGAGCTCCCAAACCTCGAGATCAACAGCATGGACAATGCCAATACGTTG